>CAKNEV010000055.1:0-117028 GCA_930272055.1 Rhizopogon roseolus
TTACGATGACATATTTAATGCCCCATCAGTAGATTACAACACGTGAGCATTTTAATGCCGCTAGGAAATTTCCGACAAGCCGCAGGGTAACAAGGTATCAACGACACGTGAAGTCGCTACTTGTTAAGATCTCCTTGCACATATCTAAACTTCTACTTGCTTCGGCAAGGCCTTAATCTCTCCTCCACAGAGATCCACCTAACACCCTGGCCAACCAGCCTCAGAACCAATGGTGCATGTCTTATTTCCCAAAGGTCTCAAGCGATACACCTTTGCCTAGCCTAAATTATTTACCTGCCCTGTTAATTGCACCCTCACTCGCCACGTAGGCGCATTACGGCCTCATGAAGAATTTAAGGCATTTTTGGCACGGCCAAGTTGCCCCCTAGATAGCCCGACCTTATCCGTTTTCCACATGAAAGATGAGCAGCAAGCATGGCGTATCTTTACAATGGTGCATTGAAGTACCCGGCAGTCCCGTGGTCGCACACGCACAGTACTACTAAGTGTGGTGCTAAAGTCGCTCGGAATATGGTTATGTAGTTCATTGCATAAATGATATCACGTTCGTTCAACGTTGAGTCATTTGGGTCAGCATCGCGTTCTACCTTCATTGTTTTGTCTTTCTTTGGCTTCTATCGAAAAAGGAATTCTCGCCAGGACGTGCATGTCACCTACACAGTTGCCAAGCCGGGTCTGCGCGTTCCTGGTGATGATAATTTTATAGAGGTTTGATCTTGGCTCTCAGATCACATTCGTATTTTTGCTCAAAAAGAAGACAGGAATCTCACCGGATTTTCGACACAGGTCCAGACTTTGGGGCTATCAGTCGGTTCAGTGCCGATAAAGAAGCATGTGAAGTTCACGTCACTACCGGGGTTCCATTTTCATGGAACAACAAGGCCGTCAACGTTGCATGCAACGTCTCGAGTGCCTCGTCTCTTCATTTTGCCACCACCTCCGCCCCCCTCCTTCAATTTTGTAAATCTTGTCCGACAACACGACCTGCATGCGACTTTTCCATTCTCTAGCTTGTATTTTTCTTGTCTCATCATCCCTTGTCAATGCCAGTGTTACTGTTTATCACCAGGCTCCACTGGGGGATTCAACTTCCACTGCAGCTGCTGCAAATTATACCGGAGCTGCAGCTTATGATCCTACAGTGCTAACACCACCATCTGTTCCTTCAGGCCTCACAACGCAATTCGGAATCCAGCTCTCGAGTTCCTCGGCAGCTGTACAGGGTCTGAGCATACCGCAGAAAGGATCTTTCATGGGATTCTCCATCGAGTTCACTGTCGTCAATCAAATCTGTTAGTCACACTCTATCCAATAGGTTACATGTCTGCTAATCGCATCGATGTTCGCAGTTGGTATAAATGCGTAAGTCTCGATCAGCCTAGTCGATGTACATCAACTCATATATCACAGCACATATCTACAGGTTCCCTTCCTAAATCTCATGGCCATCATCCGCGAACGAGCAGGGGAAGTCCACATTCGAGTCGGAGGCAATACTCAAGAGACTGCAGTTCTTGTTGACAGTCTTCCAGGAGGTGTCATGATGACCAAAGAACATCTCGCTACGGGTGATGTGGTGTGTGGCTACCTCCATGATTCTTTTTTCGGTGGCATCATTGTCTAATTGACTTTGCAGACTGACACGCCGACTCTTTATTACACTCCCGAGGTTTTGTATACCATGGCAAACATCTCAGCCCTTGTGAATACAAAATGGTTCCTTGGTAAGACCCATCTAGTCTGTTCCGCGCTGCCAATAACATCGCCGTAGGCATACCGTTCAATGACACAAATAACCTCCGACTTGGTATTGCAGAACTTGGTGAGGCAGTGCTGAGCGGCTCTGGGTATTTGCTCGGTTTTCAAGTTGGAAACGAGGTATGTTTTTCCTGCTTCTCGAACAAATCACTACTCATCGCTGCAGCCCGATCTTTATGCAGCGTTCGTCATCGTGCCTCGTTCATTTTTTCAAATACTAACACGTCCATCTAGACACTCTAACCGACCTTCCACATACTCACCTTCTGACTACTTTGGCGAGTTCGGTGTTCTAGTTGACGCCGTCAACAACGATGGCAATATTCCTGTCAAAAATAATTTGGTTGCCCCATCTGTTTCGGGTACCTGGTCACCAGAAGGTTCAGTCCTAGTTTTATTCTGTACCTATCAGGAACCAACCCGATCTCCTTAGCCGTGTGGGATACTGGATTGGTTGAAGCCTATTCTTCTAGCTTAGGATGGCTAGCAGTCGAGCAGTAAGTTCTCGTTTAATGATTTGTCACGGAGCATCTTAAGTTTTCAAGTTATCCAACGGACAACTGTTATGCTTCCTATGGCATCGGCGCTCCTGTTTACCCCCAGGACGTGTTCCAAGACTTCCTCAACCATACCTCCGGCATCAATATAATTGCTCCATATCTTAACTCCACCAACTTTGCACAAGCCAATGGAAAGCCTTTTATTATGATGGAGACGAACACAGCTTCTTGCGGTGGTTTTCCAGGTCTCAGTGACAGCTTCGGCGCGGCTCTGTGGGCACTCGATTATGGTCTTCAGATGGCTTATAGCAACTTTACGGGTGCCATGCTGCACGTTGGTGGCCAGAATGTGTACTACAACGTGAGTTACATGTTCCAAAGTTTCGAACGTACTATTGATGCACGTGCCATGTCCAGCCTTTCACCCGTGAGTTCCCCCCATTGAAAGTAGTTGTGAGCATGTCATACTGACTTCTCTTTAGCACCTCCCACAAACCAGTCGACATACCACCAGTGGACGGTTGGAGCTGTATTCTACAGCACGATAGTCATCTCCGAAGCATTCGGACCCTCTGGTAATGCTCAGATTATTGATCTGCAGGCCAACAGTGACAGCATGTTTACACCTGCCTACGCGATCTTTGAGAACGGCAGCCCTGTGCGCCTCGTGTTGTTCAACTATGTATCAGACCCGAGCGGTGCAAGTGATTACACAACAACGATTTCTATCGGCGGCTCTGCGATTAACCAAGACAATGCCACGCCTGCGCAAATACAGGTCAAGTACGTTGTCTCGTAAGGACCCAACGGCATACTAGGGGCTAAACAATTTTCGTGTTAGATATTTAGCGGCCCCATCCGTATCGGAGAAGTACAACATTACATGGGCAGGTCAGGTACGTCCGGCCGGCTATCAGCTCGACTCTCAGTTCTCTCATGACGTCCTTGTCTATAATAGACATTCGGGGCAAACTTTGCATCTGATGGCCGTTTGATGGGCTCAGAGAGCGTGCAGACGATCAATTGCGACCAGTCGTCTAATACATGTCAAGTGACCGTCCCCGCCCCCGGCGCCGCCCTCGTCTTCCTCTCCTCTGATGCATATGGAGAGTCGGGGAATCCCTCGACGGAGACGTTCTCTACTACGATGGTGACGAAGACGGTGAACACGGCGACGATTAACCCGAGTGTGCTGGCTACGTCGAATGGGATGTCGGGAGCTACGTGGGAGCTTGGGAGCACGAGTCACGAGAATGGTTCTGCGGCCTTGAGGGAGTCGATATCGCTCATTTCTATTGGAGGTGCTGTTGTTTTGAGTATTGGACTGCTATGGACTGGAATCTGGTCGTGATATTCATGTCAGATATCATGTTAATACCCTATATAGTTACACTACATGCTACTTATTTAGTTGTTGTTTTCTTGTGTAATGCGATGGACGCTCTGCATAGTATGATGTGCAGCAGATACTATATATGAGGCACAAAAATCCGAAAGACATGCAGAATCAGTGGACCGGGGTGAGACCGAAAAGTATCATCGGGCGGACGATGAATCGACGACGCTTGGATCGGCGTTGTTGACGTATCAAGCAAAAAATATTCATACACTCATCACTAGCATTCACCAAAGTAACTACATCAATCGATCAAACTAAGAATGAAAAGCAAACACGAGCATTCGAGATTTGCACAGAAGAAAACCTAATCTGAATTGTCAATATCAGAACTTTCTTTCATACATCATGACAAGACACAACTCACTAGAATCACTTGGAGGAACGATGAGTGTATCCGCTTGGAGAGGTGTACTGAGAGGACCCTTTCCCGTTGTCGTGGTAAGTAGACCCGTTAGGGTTGCTGTAGTAGTAGCTTCCATCTCTGCCATAAACCAAATCAGAAACGACCACGTCTAATAATCCCCACAAATCCATACGCACGTGTTGGAGTAGTGATACCCAGGACCAGAGCTGCCGTAGTCGCGCGAGCAGTAGTGGTTGCCCTTTGATCATGTTCAATGTTCAGCGCTCAAGCCCCTATATGAGTGGGGGGCGATTTGATGGGAGCTTACCTGGCTGTTGGTACCGGAGCCAGTGTAGGTGTAACCAGAAGAGCTGCTCTTTCCGTTGCTAGTCATATTGGATGTTGAGAGCTTATGGGAGATGGGATGGACTATGTATGAAGAAGCGTCTGAAAGGCGGACGGCGGCAGCCCCTTTATACTTGTACCCTTTGTTCATTCAAGCATGGACAAATAAATGCAGTCAAAGGATACTTTAATCTAGAGTCTAGACTTGGTCCAGACTGTTATCCATATCATGAAGCTCGTGTATATCGTTAAGTGTGAAAATGCAGCGCCGCTAATGCGCTGTCTAAACTGATCGGAGCGACCACACGACGAGCTAGCAAACTAACTCCGAGACAAGGTGGTGCCTTTTCGAATCTCGATCTTGTACAATGGCCTCATCGTCGTCCGCGGTATTAGTGTTTGTTGTACGGACAGTTATTACTGCCTCCGTGTCTGAGACATTCAGGAACATGCTCGAATGGAACCGTCCCCTATCCTACACTCCATCCCGTCGAAGTTCCATTTTCGAAAATGAGGCTCTTCACAATTGTCAATATCCGTGAAGATATGCACGAAGAATGATTCCAGGCCATTAGGTTTCTTATAGTAATGATTCTATCCAGCGGACAAACTGACTGGAATAATGATAAACTACTCCCATGGTGCACGTGCACCAGTCACTGACAGAATATTGAAAAGGAAACATGCCGGTCATTTGGGATTTGAAAGATGAACTTGAAAGAACTTATGTAATAAGCTATTTCACAAAAGAGGTCGAAGAGTCGGTAATTCACCTAGAATCACTTCTGGGAACGATGGATGTCTCCCCTGGGGGTTGTAAACTGCGAGAACCCATTCCCATTGTCATAGTAAGTTGATCCGTTGGAGTTCTTGTAGTAATAACTCCCGTCACTAGTATAAATCAGCACTGATCGATAAGCTCAATCCTCCATTCAGATGCACTTGTTGGAATAGTGGTATCCACTGGCAGTACCAGCGCTGCCATAGTCACGCGAGCAGTAGTGATTGCCCTTCGTGGGTGCCGGGGTAAGCGTCCTAAGTCTACCTGGAGAGATGAGCACTTACCTGGCTATTGGTACCGCTGCCAGTGTAGGTGTAGTCAGGAGAGCCACTGTTTCCTTTGCTAGTCATCTTGGACGTAGAGCTTATGCGATGCAAGTTAAAGTGGTGGAAGAAGAGTGAGAGAACTCACTTGGGTGGTGATGACATTTAAAGACGGGCTGACTTGCGAGATATTATTGCAAGACATGTTTCAATTTATGAATTGACTCATGCGACAACGCGTAATCACCTGTTATAAAGCTAATTTGTAGGCTCGACCATCCGTTTGGGATGCAGGTAAGCAACGTTCAAGATGATTTGTACGTGGCATATCATCGATGACTTCCGAGGTTCCGAGCGCTGAGTGCTAGTCAGTACTAGTCACTAGTTAGCGCCCAGCGTTAAGTTAGTCCTTTTGAGGTGTTAAGTTGCCCGGCCGATTCTGCATCATGTGATGCTCTGCAACAACCATGGATGTCAAAAACTTTTTTCAGACGTTTCGTTCATCATGCATCAATAATGGCGCTGACCATCGTGTACCAAAGCTTCCAGCACGTAAACCTAAGTTCGTAGAGCTTCTCCCTGACGATGTTGGCGAAAGAATGCCAGAGGCTTTCTTTGAGGGTGGTGGATGCAGTGTTTGAAAAGAGTCATAAATATCTCAAATGCACACTGCAATGCAGGGCGCCAACGTAATGGACATCATGTCAACCAGTCATGTCATTCTAAGGATCATCATCTACATGCTCGGAGCTTCTGATGTCAGGACTCTAGGTTGGATACGACTACCCTCCGGATGACAATGTGTCGCATCGATGCTCAGTGTTGACAAAACCCAGATGCATGCTTTCCCATCTGTTTTCAAAAGTGGGCAATAAAATTATACACCTGTATGACTATGGAGACAAATACAGTACACTATCTCATAATGCATAATGAAAAAATGACAAAACAATTCGATAACAAACCGACTTTCGACATATAAATTCACGCACCATGGTAGAAATGTCGTGCATCATGCTCTGCTCATAATCCATAGTGGCGGTATATGAGCAAACATGTCTCTTTCGTTTTTTATTAATTATTATGCATTATGAGATAGTGTACTGTAGCACCATGAAATCGAGGTGCGGTCAAGTATCTCGACGGTTTCGGTGTAACCCTGATTTCACCTGCTTTGGTCTTTTCCATGTTGGCCTCATTTTGTTCAGTACTGAACTGAGCATAAGTCGACCTCCTTCAAGCCGCCGACCCGCCGTCTGAGTGTATCGGGGCTAGCGCTGATAACAACTGATTTTCGTCGTGCTTTCCATTTGTGTGTGATCTCTACAAATTGGACTGATATTGCGAACTCGCGTTAGTCAGCTTACTTAATCGTATGGTACGGTCTAGTACGCATGTTTAGCCCTAGAAAATTGAGCCTTTCGCCCGTCGTCGTCTCGCTCCCTCGCCATTTTTTCCACATAAATTGCCCTTCCGCTCTTCAAGCTTGGACTGCCACATCAGGAGAACGACGATCTTTATTGATTACATGTTACAGGATGAAGTCTCAGTTTCAATGCCAAAAAAATCCTTCCTGCGCGTGGTGTACAGATAAGTGAAATCTCAGCTGTAAATTGCCACATCGTAGGAGACATCATGGAGGCTGTCCATAGGTAGTCCTACACTATGTCAATATATCACGAAGAATTGATCCAAATAGTGGCGGTGGACATACCGGTGAACATCAGAAACGCCGCCATCACGAACAGCCACGAGTCAGAAGCCCTCCCTAATGGTAAATTATCTTCCTTCATCTCTTCGGTCTAGCCATTATATTATCCCGGCGATACAGTGCAATTATGGCGGTATATATGTAGCACGCAGATGGTCGAACTTCAATTAATTATACACCCACCCCGCACCGCTCCGGAGGCTCATCCTTCAACATGACTGTCGTGTCAAATGATCCAAGTTGGTTGCCGCTAATCGATTATAACATTGTTTTCAGCTATTTTGCAGGTTCGTAGACAGTTAGTCGGATAATGTTGGTGATGAGCCTCACCCTGTCGTTTTTGACTGCGGTTTCGCAGTTGCTTCCTCTATGGCAGTAATATATGACTGGGGTGAGCAACATAACGACCTACTATTATTGAGAGATTATTGATGTCCCTGTGATATTCTCCAGCACTGACATTCGTACATGAGGTAGGCCACATGCCGTTACCGGAGTAGCCATCTTACGAAGAATGCTTGTATAGTTCGACCTAGTCTGGGTGAGCAAAGTCCCTTGTCAGAAGAACAGGATAATCAATTAGTGGGGCAGAGGCGGCGCTGGTCCCTCATGACTGTTCTGTATCTCAGTGTAAGTTTCTTGTGTTTTTAAGGTTAGATCAGGATAACAAGTCACGCTGACTTCACATATTCCAGATACGCTACATTGGAGTTCTATTCTCTGTGTATGTTTGCAAGGCTGGCAGGTTCGCACTGTGCTAACAAGCTGTCTCTTACTATCAGCATGACGATACTGTGTCTGTCGCCTTCATACACCGTGTTCATTTCTTCTCACTTGTAGATACAGGGTCTCTACCCACTGTCTCGCTAACAGATATGGTATGTGAATATTCTTCACTGATCCTTACCATTCCCGACTAACTGTATTTCTATGTAGGGGTGAGTGAGATTCTTGATTATTAATTGGTTCTCTGACGAACTGTAACAGCTGTAAGTTACTTAAAATGCTTAAAATACTACTCAGTCTCATAAGTATATTCAGGTACTATCATTAATCTCGTATCGGTGTGGACAGGTGTCGTCGTAAATGCCATGCTACAAGGTGAGCTACTCCACAATTGCCTCGCCGTGAACCTGACCAAATATCGTGCAAGTCATTATGATCACTCGGTTGTATGCCATGTATCAGCAATCCAGAAAGATGCTTGTCTTTCTCGTCATGATCTTTCTAGCTATCACGATCTGCACTGTAGCTCTCGCTGTGAAATTAAGCACCTTTGCTTCGGGGGGTAAGCTTTGAATGAAATTCTTAAGCCCACTTATGCTTATCGGACAAATATTAGAGGAGCTTGTCCTCTCAGGCACCTACCAGTGCATGTACAACTTCGTGGGAGACGAGCTTTTGCAACGTCTCACAGTAATCGCTTGGATACTCGTCACTGTATGGGAGGTCCTCGCACTATGTCTTGCAGTATGGATTGCTGTAATACACTTCCGTGAATTGCGACGATCATCGATAGGATTGAATGTCGAAGATTGTTTCACAGTGTTACTAAAGACACATATACTTTACTTTGCATCGTGAGCTCGTAATTAAATGTGTTGTATGTTTCTTCTGATATTCTGCACGTTCTAGCTTTCTTGTCGTCACTTGCTTCGACCTTGGCTCGCTGTCCCCAAATATAACAGTGCGCCAATCATAATCTACGGTTGGCATTTACATCTAACCGCTGCTTGTGATTTCTATAGGATTCCCTTTCCACGGGAGCTGAGGTTTATGATGACGTGTATCAAATCTTCTTGCTCGTGCAGATGTTTGTGCTGGGACCACGCCTTATCCTTAGCGTTCGACGATTTAACGCTAAGATCGTGGACAACTCCGACGAAGGAACTGCAATGACTACAGTTAATTTCCAGGAGCACATACACGAGTCAACTAATGGTGATGTATAGCTCTGAAAACCCACCAGCACTCGTAGGGTATTCTGCATAGAATGAGAATGCTGATTGTACTAGTAGTTCCGTCATGGTTTATTTATGTTCTGAAGAGTATTTAAAAGACAATATATGTTTCTATTAGCAGTTCTTATAACCAAAAATTTAACTTGCTTAACATATATGTCGGTTAGCGTTGGAGGACGATTATCGCACTCCCTGTGTTATATTGTCTACCTTCACCATTCACTCATAACTAGCTCGTGACGATTTGTGCAAGCTCGCTGACTGTACCCCTAATCAATCTTGCCAATCTGCCTTACCTACCTACTCACTACGAAAACCGACAAAATAAGGATTTCAACCACAGCAATACAGTAACGGAGAATCCTGACAACAGCGTCACTCGTCACATTGACATGACGATGAACTCCAACAAGAGTAATATTAGAGTATCATAGAATCTCAGCGTACCGAGAATGTTTATTTGACAAGTTTTGACGGTAGTCCGGTTTTACATAAAACATAGAGCAATTCTATCTGATCGATCAGATCTACAGCTCATTCAAATCTCCAATTCTACCACTCAACCACCACTTGCGGTGCATGCCCGTCAAAAAGTTCACCCTTAACGATTGGATCCTCGAGTTGGTCGTCTTCACCAGATTCCAGAGGCCACCAATTCGGAGGAACCGTGTAATCCTTGAAACACCTTAAATTTCTGGTTCAAGCATATGTGTTCCAAATCGCAAATGAAACAATATGCTTCGTCCATGGCATCGCAGTTATTTTCGATCTGGCAATTTTTCTGGGCGATGCTGCTCTGCGAACTGGACAAGCCATTCAGAAGAGACTGCGTGTCTGTAATACTTGGTGAAAGGAAGACCGGTGCACGGATTGACCCCAAGTCGAACGGTGGAGTTAGAAGGCGTCTGATGTCTTGGAATCCCAGGTCTGTTGCACGGTTGCAATTTGAAAAGAAAAGAAAAATAAAGAGAAGAACAGATCCTACCTGTAAGGTTTTGAAAGAAGCGTAGACATCTTCATGTTAGAGAGGCGAATCGCTTTTGGGTAGCGAAAAGCATGGCTCAAGATTTATACTTGTGTGCAGGTGTAGACACTCCCAGAGTTTACAACGCGCCAATGCAGTCGTAGGAAGATTTCCACGGAAGTAGTAGGGGTCAATAAACAACATGGGGATCCACATGGGACCATGCGTATGCAGCCCTGTTCGACAAGAGGTCTTGGCGTGGTATGTGCCCACACCACATATATTTTGCTTCTGTGAACTGCAGCACACTCGCAATTAATGGTGGCAGTTCGATGAATGCGGCACGATGGACTCCAGAACAAAACACTCACGTCTCAGGTGGGCTGAGTGATCACCGTCTGCAAGTAAACAGGTCATCAGCCCAGAATTAGTGACTGAATGGTAAAATACAAACACACATGGAAGTAATTTCGCAAGTTCTTAGGGAAGGTTTCCGAGAAAATGTGTCATGAATTAGGAAGTTCGAGGAGATAATCATCAAGAAAGTTTATGCATTACAATGCAGACGTATTAGCACATGATGATGACGAAAGATGGTGAAACAAACAAGATGTCTGACCGAGTTCACGTGTTACAATGGCAGAATGCAGATCCAAAAAGAAAGGACTAAAAAAAAAAAGAAATAACAGCAGAGACGAACAGGGAGGGATGAATGGTGAAATATATAGGTCTTTAAAGCGGCTAACTGGTTGCGAAACGATTGATTTGATAGGCGCATAAAGTTTCTCCAGAAAGGGTAGTAAACAAGGAAATATAACCAACGCAGACATAAATTCAAGGTCACGATTTAACCGTAGCGAGGAAATGTAAAAGAAAAGTAGAGAGATAGAAAGAAATGATAATTTCCTGATTTCGAATCTTCGTGAGCGCCCAATATTGAACGAGTCCATGCTTGGATAATATCAAAGCCAACAACAAAAATGGATAGATTGTAGTGCCGTCGTCCAGCCGGGTCGAGTGGTAGATACAAGGGAGTCTGTTCTTCGTGTTGATACAACAGGGATTCCGCAAAATTGATAGAGAATGAATGTGTCATGAAAAGTGTGAGGGAATCATCCGACCGACGTGGGTCAGAAAGATGCATCAGCCGCTTGCGAGGTCGATACTAGCACCGAGAACGCCATTTCTATCATGGTGGATGCTGTCAGTGAAACCACTGACGGCGCCGTGAGTGCTATGGTAGTGCTGCCGCTGCTGCTCTTCTTCAAAAAGTTTTCTGCCAACATCCGCACGCAGGTTAGCACTCAGGCCAGATTTGAGAGACACTGCTGCGCGCGGCGCCGACGTAACGGCAGGGGAAGGAGAAACATTGATGAAGTCATTGAGATTAAAAGGAACGTTGCCTGGGGTGGGTGGAGCTTGAAGACTGTTCGGCGGAGAACCCGTATAGCCATTCGATATGCACCTAGATGGAGAAGGTGGAGACAACAGTTGCGAGGACTCAGCAACCTGGGTTGGGGTAGGTGGAATAATCGTTGGTTCTAAAAGTTGTGTAGGTGCAAGAGAACCAGAGGTAGTAGTATCCAGTCGCAGGGGCTGGCTCATGCTCTCTTGGCTAGAGGATAAAGTCTCCGATGTGACACTGCGATCTGATCTCAGCGAGCCTCTAGTGTCCTGGCCTGCAAACAAGACCTTTCCTTTAGTAAGGAGAGATGCGGAACCGCTTCCAAGGGCTCTGAAGGCAGCGAGATCTCGGGTATCCCTGTCCCGAGTGGTCGTAGGACGGGCGGGTGACGGCGATGTGTGTAGGTAAAGCATGATATTTGCCGCCTCCTCATCTGCGCGAGGAGTCGAATAGATATTGTCGCCTGAGTTCCGGGGAGGAGTAGCTGCACGGGGCATGGAAAATGATGATTCAGCTGATGGCAGCAGCGAACTCGCTGATGTCATTGTGCGAGCAGAACTCTGTGCATATTGTGACATAGACTGAAACGAACTCGCATCAGATGCCGCGGATAGCGATGACCGTGGCGATGACACGCTAGCTACAGAAGGACGCGACTGGAGAAGCGACGTCAAAGTAGCTACAGCTTGCCGCTCTTTATCCGCCGGGTCCTGTACGGATTCCTTTTGCTTGCCTTTATCGGAACGTTTGGCTCTGGAGCGAGTGGAATCTCCCTTGCGACTACGCGACTGTGCGCGGGTGCTCTCTGCTATACTGCGTACAGTAGATGCACGTTCTGATGTTCGGGGACGAGACCCGGCAGTCGAACGAGCGGCTGCCTGCACAGGGGGGTCTTTTGAGTTGCGCACTGTTCGAGCCTGTTTGGATGAAGGAGGTTGGAGAAGGGCAGTAAACAGGCTCTGGGTCGCGTTGGGACTGGAACCTGTCCCAGCCGTGGGATAGTAAGAACGGGGAATAGATGAGGCAGATACAGCGGGAGGGGCCATAGCTGTACGCTTTGCAGCTGTGCCCTGCGTGGCGGGGTTGTTGTAATAGTTATTGCCTGTGGCGGCCTTGCGCTTGGTGCCGATCAGGCGCGGTGGAGCAGCAGCCAGGGCACGGGTTTTCGCCTCGAGGTCTGTCAGTTGGACATGAGGAATATTATGGGTAGCTTTGTAGGAGGCATATGCCAAGCGGGCACGGAGATTACGCGTCACCTAGGAAAAGGAGACAGGAGTATGTTAGCATTTTCGTCGTATATCACGACCCGCGCTCCACAGATGGCACGTCCAGCGGAAGATCCGGGATATCAGAGCCACGAAGTAGACAATATTTTGAGTGCTCTCGTAGGTCACTGGCGCGACGGACTGCCCGCCAACGCGTCCCACGTAGGGGCTCAATGTAAAATTAAATAACTCACCATGGAAAGTTCTGTACTCGCCATGACTTTCTGGATAACTTTCAGCCTCTCCTCCTTCTCTATTGGATCTACATCCATCGATGTGGAAGGACTGTATGGTTGGAGGTAGGTGATTGGTGGGGACGCTGAGGTCACCGAAGACGACGGAGTCGCCATAAGGAGCGCGTCACTGGGAGTTTCTAGCAGTTATATACAGAATAAAGCACAGTATATTACAGCGAGTTCGTTTGGCCTGTAATAAAGACCTGGGAGTCGTCACCAGCGACAAGGAGAGGATGTTCGTCGCTGTGTGGGATGAGTAGGAGCGCGTTAAGGATGGAGCACGCGACGACGCGCTAGTCTTATTCATCCGGATTCCCACGGGTTAATTGGTCCGCGCTGGCCGCTTTGTGCCTGCTTTGGCAACATTCTTCACAAATTCTAGAAGAACATTTCTTCGCAAGATCTAGTCCTCAAAAAAACGCGCTGATCTAGACCCTTTTGTGATTAGAGCAGCCTATGTTTTAACCGGTAGGATCGGTGGTCTGCATGTTGTGGAATTGTTGTGGGATTGAATAATTATGATTGATTGAGGTCACAGGATGTCTGGTTGACGACAAGATAAGTAGTCGGAGTTCACGCGGCGGGTCTAGAAGACGTGTCGCAGGAATAGCCGCTAGCTGGCAGTTACGCGGCAGGCAATCTTACGAGTTTAAGGAGTGATAAGATGAAGACTCGTATGAATGCCCATATTCAGATCTGCCATCCGGAAGGCACTACGGCTGTTCCTATATTGGATGATACTCCATCTCTTCTTCTGGGAGCTGGTGCTGCAACCTCGGGGTCTTTGCTGACATCACCACTAATTTCGTCCCAATACCATCGTGGAAGCAATCCCACGCGATCTTCCCCTCCTTCAATATCCGTGACACCCGCGTCGTCTAGCAGAACAGCAGAGACTCCTGTCTTTGGCGTGAATTTAATACGCCAGACATTATCTTTTGAGCCTCCACTGATCAAGTTCTCGAGGAACGATAGAAATTGGCCCCCCCAAGCTAGGCAGACGTTAGGATCCCAGGCACCAGGCTTTCCCCGGACCAAGCGAGGTATCTGTACAGTCTGGAAGACTTGCGTAGACGTCAAGTAACCTGATGGCTTTCTAAATCCAACAAATATCTCCTGTGATGCAGTGCTTAAGAAAGCGCTGGTTCGATGTCATGATCTCCGTACCGGAACTCCTAAAAGAAATGATTGAAAGTAGAATTTCAAAAGCTTTCTGCCGCGTAATGTCAGTAGGCATAGTTATTTGGAGCAGATGTACTCACTTCTCAAACTTGGATTCATCATGAGGTCCGCGAATTGACAGTGACGTTTTGAGTTCCACGAAATTGTCAGTATTTCCTGCGTATTTTCCTGCGACAATAAATGTCTCGCTATCTTGATCACGCGATCTGAGCCACGTACCTCGAACACAGTCCACTTCTCCACCAATAACAATTCGTGTATCACCCAATTTGGTTTTAACAACGCTACACCACTGAACATTAGTATTGACGTCACCACCCCAACCAGCAGCACTTGAAGAACCGGATGATTTTCGTCCATGTCCAGCAGGAGTCGAAGAGGTACAATAGGATTCAAATGAATATCCATAGTAAGACTGAAGTTGATGGCGGGGTTCCAGGTCGTTCCTTCCTCAAGGTGAGCAAGACGCATGAATTAAAACCAGAAAATCCTTCACTTTTCCTTTAGTTTTGTTTGTGATAGATGCTCCTCAAAGTACATAGTACCGTCGACACACATCACGTTGAGCTCCCAAGAATCTCGCTCTTCGTAAGGCGCCGTCAATATTCTCTCTCAACAAAACCATTCTCAAAGGTAAACAAAGATAATGTAGAGAAGGAGATGATATCTCACTTTGTCATGACCCCTCTCCAGCTTATCACCCCAATATGTGGGCTTTGACCTTGTATACTTTTATTGAACCGTGACCATGCACTCAATAAACTATCGATGCGTCCACGTTCTTCCGGACGACGTGTCCAGTTCGCGTAGCCATGATTGAGATCCGCTCCACGCGGGGGATCAACGAAATAGCGCAATGCAGAGTCATCAAATTGTAGAACGTGAGAGGGAGAGTACGAAAATGTAAGAAGCTGGCTAGGACGTTGAAACGCAGGAGTATGTGAGGGAGTATGTGAAAGGCTTGGAAAACCAAGAGTATAATCGTTTGCCAGTTTGACTCTAGCCACCTTTCCCTCGGGTAAAAGGTCACCATCTGCAGGCCGCTTGAGACTCATGACAAGGTGGTCTGGAATGCGTGTAAGTCACGGTGGTTTTGTTTGTTCTAAGAAACATTTGCCAAATAACACACACGATAACACGTGATTACAGTCCCGCTCGGAATTCAGTACTCAGTACTCAATGTCGATGATTGATCTGGCGCAGCGCACAGCCAATAATTCCATTTTGTGTAAAATGGGCAAGGCTTGTACGTTTGACTCATCTCCGCCTGCTATACAGACCTCGAGCCTTGAGGTGTGCTGAACAGCCATCTTTGGTTCGCAATGCACACGCGTTGTGTACATAGGTCCGTTTTCATTATCCCCTCCAAGAATGATTGAATTAATGGGCACGCGTCGGGGTTTGGTAATCATGCACTCACCAGGCTCGCCTAGAGCTTGGTAAGAGCTCTCGGCAAGTTAACACTACTCACTGATCCGCAGCAACAATTACCCATGCCGCCCGCATAAACTTCAAGATGAAACAGGGGAAATTCCCAACCGAGTCCTCGGACCTTTCACACTAACGTTAACTGGTCCCGTCACGAAGTCGGTTTAACACATCACCCTGATCACGTTACTCAATCAGCATTCCGTTGGCATTCATTTAACATTTTTCGAGGCTCGCAGAACGGACTGGGATACTGCTGCGCATAATCAGCAATAATGGGCAGCTTATTTATCAGCTGGTTATAGCCCATCGATTCATTGATCATCATTCCACTCCTGCGACAGACGCGACCGGACAAATATCAATCACCAAAGCACCGCTCCGCATTTACCATTCCAAACACGAAGTGGGTGCGTGTTCGCGTCAATGTGCCTGTTTAGCATGAGTCCTCATTCTCATAAGCCTTCGCTTTGCTTCTCCTGACGCACTCCCACCTTTCTCTCCACTCCCATGATTTTCTGTCAGTGCTTGTTGTCCACTTCAGTGTTCCGGTAACTAACGACCGGACTGACATAGTTACGAAAAAGCCGAAACCATCCGCGCTTCCTCCTGGATGGCCATCGCCATTCCACAACAAGTGCAGTCAACGAGAATGCCACCATGCTAATAACCCACAAAGCGTCAAAGGCGTTTACCAATGCCGCGGCGTTCCAGGAGGATTCTACTGCGATGGTACATACAAGATTTCATCGACACGAGCGCGCGAGACAGAGCATTATATTCAAGAGATGGCCATGGCCCGTAGATCAGCTGAGGAGGAACAGAGAAAACGCAAGGTTTCAGAGATGAGGCGGCCCGAGTTAGGTATACGCCGTGCAGGGATGAACGTGGCTGACAGGAGGATTCCGGATGAGCGAGAGCGACTTGGGACCAGGCATGCTCCTCGCGGCACAGAAAACAAAAGACTACAGATGCATGCACCGTATCCAGGTAGTCGCCCCTCGCAATCAGAGAGAGAGTCGGAATACAAGACCGACCAAATTCTGATGCATCTCTATCCTGAGCGACAGATCCAACCAAGATGGTGAGTGATACGTTAGTCATTGAAGCTCATACTCATCAACTCGTAGGATATAATGATCACTTGACGAGTCTTATGATTTTCTCACAACATTTTATTTTAACCCGAGAACTAGACGTTCTGATACGACATTCTTTAATATGATTGTTACTGATATCTGTGTCCAAATACTACACATATTCTATTCCTGCAATTTATATCACCTACCCCGTAACGACTAAATTCCATCTGCTGGGCCAGCGCTGCTACCTCCAGCTGTGACCTATATGTAAAAATGTTTCGGTTGTCCCATCCTGATGCTTCTTGATCGATCTCTGAAATACAGCCACCATGAAATCAGACAGCGTGGACTAGAAAGATATCAGCGAGACTGCGCTATCATTTTTCAACAGCTGCTGCTGATCGCCATCACCATACCTACTCTAGGGCACGACGAATCGAGTTATGCGCGCGCGCTATTGATTTAATGAATGTTTCACCTTCTTTCCTTCATCCCAGGGCACCATTGAATGACGTGCGGTACTACCAGACTCGAGTGAAGATGAACATCACCGACAACCCGGAGGAGAGAAAAAGCACATAGTCCTCACTATGGTTTTCTGCACACACCCATATGATCTGTCTGTGTCTAGTGATCATCGCGTGAGTTCGTCATACTATTGAGCATACCTTGCAATTTGTCAATTCCTTGATAGAACGATAATCACCACTCAGACTTCTTGGATAGATTTCAGGCAAGTGCTCGCGCCCGGAAGAGCATGTATGATGTCACTGGCATAATCAGCGATGGAAGCAAATGAATTGTTTCACGGAACCATTTCATAACCGTACACGATCGCACGAGTTTGCATGATCGTCGGCGCCATGAAACTATGAGCATGTGATTTCAGCAAATAAGTGCCACGGAGTCATAATGCACAGAATTCGAACATATACCACGGACCTACATGTACCGTCGACATTAGGCTGACCTACAAAGACAATAAATCGGATTGAATTGAACAAAAAAGACAATACAGACCGTCTGGCGACCCTTGCTGAGGCAGCTGAGCCGGAGACCTCGATAGGAAAGCATAGCTTGTTGAATTACATAGTGCTTGATGCATGAGTTTTCTGTATCCGCCAGTGCAGCCTCAATTCAGCTAACTTCCTAGCATCAGGATGCGAACATCATATCGTACTCGGTAGAAAAGTTCACTTAACTAAAAGGATCAAATCCAGGCCCGGAGGGAAAAGCTGGAAAATCCCTCTTTCTCTTGACGTACCGCTTGACCATGATGGAAAATACAAGAATTCGGGCGAGCACGACTGGGTAACTGAAACCAGGCACAAGAGCACTAGCGTTGATAGATTGCAGGGGTATCGGTCAAGTCACTGTCAAAGGGAGATAGAAGAGGTGGTCCGGTATTAAATGTCCGAGTCGAGAAAGCTGGCATGAGAGTACACCAGCGTCGATAGATCGCAAAAGTCAAGTCAAGTCGCTGTCAAACGGAGGCAAAAAAGATGACGACCTAGTGTCAAACATCGAGTCTGAAAGTTGATATATTGCACCAGTATCAGTCGAGTCGCCGTCAAAAAAAAAAAAGGTGACCCGGGCCCGGCTACGGTGAGATGGTAACGTTGTCCAGCGTCCTCGGTTTCTTATATCAGTTACGAAGTCAGTTGTGATTGCCTAGGAGTTGGAGGTCAGAAATGAACACCTTTGGTAACCAGGTGTGAGCAGAGAAGTTCAGTTCAAACGTATTACATACCCCGCGGAGGGCCATCTTCCTAGATCAAGCGAGAGCAAATGCGCATCTGAATTCGGCCTTGAAATACTCCAGGACCCACTGAAAAAAAATGAGTTGTGAAAGCGATAAATAGAACGCAATAACGATACTGTACAAAATACAAACAGGAGAAATGCAAATAACGGTGTATTTAGCAAGCAAACGAAGCAAAAACGATTGATACACTACGATAGCAATATCTTGTGCATGACACTCCATGGACAATCACCCGTGAACCCTTTTGTTAGATGAATCGCCTTCATCCATCGACCTCCTCCGCTTGTTCCTTCCCGTGGACGAGAGTGGTACGATAAAGTACTTCTCAATGGCAGGCCCCCGGTTTGGGGACCTCGATGCTTGACCCGAGAATCCTCCCATCGTTGGACTAGATGGGTTAGAATGCACGAGTGTTTCGATGGTTATACTGGATCCTCCAGGCGTGGCTACATCTTTCGACTTCTTCTTATCATACTAGACAATATATATCAGAGGCAGTCTCTGAGATACAAGAGGGACGTACGGTTTCCAGTTCAGGTTTACCACGCCACTTTGCGATAGCTTCGCAGAAGCGTAATGCTGACCTTTCAACAGGCTCAGCAGGATAGTGCCACGCCAAATCCTCCATATGCGTCGATAGATCTGGCGTCAGAGACGGTATCGTATAGAACTAGGCCAGAATACAGACATCAGCCATAATATTGACTAACGAGAAGTAAAGACAGTCTCACCCTTCTGAGGCGCTCATCCATTTCAGCTTCGAATTCAGCTTCAGCGCCCTCTCTTTGAACGGGCATACCGTTTCTTGCAGCTCGTAACGCAGGAAACATGATTTTTGCCGCGTCCTTGAGACTAGGTAAGTCATCTGGCTCAAACCATTCAAACGCAGAGTCCGCGTCGTCCGCTAGGTCGACTTGACCAAATCCGTCATCACTGATGCCCAAGCCGACTGATAGAAGGCACTCGACAGCCTCCAGACCCCACCAGCCTCCGGTGAGGTAGCCCTCCAAGGTAGCACGAGCGAGCAATCCCGCGAAAAGCATATACCATTCACGTGAAGGTCGCAAAGGAGGTGCTTCGATGGTTTGAGATCTTCGGGAGAAGTTTGAGGACCTAGGCGACGTGGGCGATTGGGCAGACATGTCTGCAGTCGACCTTTCCCGTTGCCATTCACTTTCATATTCATCATCGCCGAGCTCTTGTCCAAGCTCCATCGCGACAAGGGCAGAAAGCCTCAGGAAGCGTGGAATGAGCTCTGAAAGGCGAGTGTTCCCTGCCCCAGCACCTGACTGCTCACCATCGGCATCAGCCACGAACCATTTCGACTTCCGACGCAAGACACTGCCCTCCACACCTGGCTGAGCTAACCCAGACCCAATGCCGGGGCCATCTTGCCAGCCATCGATACCACCTCCACTACCGCCCATACTTCTACTGAAGTTGGCTGATCCACCCTCCCAATCTCCAATGCTTCTGGTAGTTGCCGTAGACGGTGCGCGTGCTCGACCCGACCCGCCTGGTGCTTTGATAAGTTGTTTGGCTGCGACACATATTTCGCATGCAGTATGGAGGTGACGTGGGCAACGCAGGCTGGGAGGGGAATTGGCAGTCGAGGGATCGGCGCCCTCCATGTACATAGCATACACACGGCTGTTGGGCATGAACTTTGCCCTTCGGTTCTTAAAAAGTAGATCATCAATGATAAATCCATTAATTTGAGGACAGATACTCACACGAAATGGCACCGAGTTTGGTGCTTGCATTGGAGACGTTGGTGAGTGAAAATCACCCCTTGGAAAAGGGATTGCCTGAGGAAGGGTTGCAGCTGATACCTGCGAGAGTAAGACGACTGAAGGAGGGAGGCTGCCAATAGCTCCTGGTGCAGATGATATGCTACTCCCTCTCCCAGACACTGGCGACGCCCTTCGGATCGCAGGAGAGTTTCCTGGAGTTAAGCCACTTGAGGAGGCTTGATCCGAGCCATTATTAGAGACAATAATTGGCGGAGGATGGTGATGATGTCGGTATGGAGGGGGAGGCGCTTGACGCGCAAATAAGTCATTGATAACAGTGCCCAAAGCCAGTCGTAAACGAACACCGTTCGGTAGAGTGTGTGGGTGAGAGTTATGGCGCTGGGGTGATTGGGGTGACTGGAGTGAATCTGGGCGCTTTGGGGAGGTGGGTGGTGTAGTGGGATCGTCATCAAAGTTAGGGTGCACTGGGGGAGGTTGGTCCAGCATTGATGTGACGACCTTCTCAAGACCAATGGCACGGAGTCTTAAACTCCTTGCAAGGGTCAAGTCCTGCTTCTGCCGACGGTTATCCTCGTCATCGTTATGAGGATGACCTGGTCCGCCCTCTCTAGCTTTAAGTATTTCAACATTCTCCCCGTCACTCGAAACCTCATCATCTTCGTCATAAGACTCTGGACGTTCACGATGGCGATAATTAGGCGAAGAAGAACCTCCTGTTCGGTCGGTCATTCCAAGTTCAGCACGAGCCTGGGTAAATCGGGTTCGGCCATGAACCCATAGCATATGATCGATTATAAGGGTTCGGGTAGACTTCTCCCTAGGAGGAATTGAGTGTAGATGATGTGCATGTTTATGAGCGGGTGCTTTGAAGGGCTGGGGGGCAGTATTTGAAGTAGATGATGAAGGGAAGTTGGAGGGTCGATATGGAATCGACCTGGCGGAGGGTGGTGGTTGTTGGGGCACGCCGAATGAAAGAAAATGACTTTGGTTCAAAAGAGCGGAAGCTGACGTGCTCCCATTGTGCATCGACGAATAAGACATGATCGTGCATGAAGGATGCAAACTTTGATCCTATGCCGGCCGACGCTTAGAGCTGATATCCTGTTCATCCCGCTCTTCGTCAGAAATCGGAACTTGAACGTCACGGTCCCGACGGCTACCTCACCTTTCTTCTTGCAAACACTTAGGAAACATGCAACACTGCTGATGGCAGCCAACTAATTATCCAAATCAACCGTGTCAAACAAGTTGTTGAATAAACTTTGTAACTACTTGGCAGATCTCACACTGTTCCAAAGGATAAAACTAGACTCACCGAAACCGTGTCTAATTTTGCCCGTGGTTTCCTTGATCTACAAGGTATGTATGTTTTCAAGTTAAAAAAATTCTTCAAAGTGTACATAGATTACGCTTGAAAGTGGTGTGCAAGTAATTATACTTGGTCATATGCAGGACCCTAATTCTGGTCTCCGGAACATGTCGCACTGAAGGCGGCTCCCTATGATGACTGACTGAGGAGGTCTTCCTTCTATTAAGGTCTGCTCATGGGAGACTAACTAATTATGATTAGACCACAGTTACTGGCCAGGCCAATCAACGACTCGATTCTTCAATCAAGCACATCATCGCACTCTATCCGAGTCCCATCTTATTCATCTACTAAACCACGCACGTTCTCATGTCGTGACGCTATCGCAAGACGGGCTTCTAAGGGCCATCCGTCTAATAAATTCCGTCACTTCAGGTTCAGCTCTTTTCTTATTGGCGAACCATAGAGGTAATGTCTTACGTCAAAAGGGGAGAATGTGCGTTCCAGACATCGTTATCTGATTATTCAATATTTATACCGTCGCATACCCAATCTCTAGCTTCCGCACAATAGCACCCCCGCGGCGGTTCGGACTTTCTTTGTCACTCTTTCAACTACTGTAATCAGACTGACATATCAGATCTAGTAGTGGATAGTGGACGTTGACACAACTACAGGGTCGTTGATGGGCGGCCTCCAATATTTGTTCGACCCCAAAAATCAGAGCTCAATAAACTTCATTTTTTTTTGACAGAATTTGATCTCGCCAATCGAGTCCTTCAAGTTGATATGAGCTCCTTCACGACGAAAACACTAGTGCCTGAAGCTTGTTAATAGTCCATCGGAACCTCTCCCCTGTCTTCGCTTTGATTCAATGCACGGTACGGTTTAGCCTCCCTGATCCGCAGGATCATGGAGTTTCGTTAGCCTTGGACTTCTAGAAGTTCTCCTTTCGGTGTTCTACCTCAACCCGTTCGATAAATTTAGTGAGGGCCACAGTGCTCAACGCCAAGCCAGTGCGTCGAGAATGCAGCCTCCGAGCTTTATTATCTCAACAATTACTCCGGGGCAGCGAACATTCACTGCTCTGTCATGCATGTTATGCCAATGACTTATTGCTATTGTATTTTGTCAGTTGACTTCACCACTTTTATTTCTGATGTCAACTCACATAAGTATAGACTAGTACAGTCAGAAAATAAATCGTTTAATTGTCGGTCAATCTCGACCTGTCATTAACGCTGATACGGTGGATCCATAAACACCATCGCGGGAGCCCTCAGGAGCCGTTACAGCAGTGTAAGTTCTCATGGCGCAAGGTGTGTTCCCGATGTTTAACCTCTACAATCACTGACACCGCATTTCATATCTGAGATTACGCCCGGAACAATCCTACCCCAAACTCTTGGATTCGAACTCTTGGATTTCGGCGAGACCTTGCGCGCCCCCCGAACGTCCGTTGCTAATCGACCTCAGTTCGGAACCACTTCGCCTGTCATTCTACTGCGGCAGACTGCCGCCCTCAGAATTTCCCGTTTGAAGCGCCTGGGGGATCTTTAACGCCCTCCATTCTCCGGTTAACCCGTTGCGGTACATTGTACAGGATTCCGAGGATCCTCGACAAGCATTGACATTAGTAGTGACCGCCGGCAACCCTGGAACGCGTCATATTCCGACGACATAGAATCCACCACAATGGAGAACATCAGCGCCCGTGGAGTAGCTCCATTGCGACCTACATACCTAGTTGACATTTCCGTCCCGTAGGATATCTACATACACACATACATACATACTAATACTACAAATCCCTCAAACTGCGGCGCCGCCAGTCTAAGAGTTTCAACCAGGGGTCCCGATTTCGAAATAGTATCTCGTCAATCTCCGAGCGCACAAAGCGCAGCCTCATCATTGATGTATGCCGACGACGATCAAAAAAATTCCTTTTTGTTTTCGTCATTTTGGGAAACAATGACTCGATAATAATAAGTTTTGGCCTGACGCAACACATCAAAGTCTCATGACAAGCGTTATCCAACGTTTTGTACGAGGTCGAAAGAACCAAGCATTAACAAACATGTTTTACAATTACATATTTTACTCTTTCCCGCGAAAGAGTCGTCGAGTTTGACACCTGTCGACTTGCTGTCGACACGGAGCTTGAATTTTCAGTCAAGTACTTACTAGTGCCATTGACTCTTGCAAGTGGTTCCGTGAGGATTATTAACGATATTCGATATTCAACTATTCTGGAAATTCGAATATCGTTTTTCGATCGTGATCGTGCCTAAGTTTCTGTAGGCTGTACAGCACTAGTAGTATCCCGCAGTGCTGAATTCACGGCGCCGGGAACAAAATAAACAATTGAAACACCAAGATCGAGTCATTCAGGGTTGCTTGCTTACTACAGTCTCGCACAGCTCCACCCTTAGCATTGTTGCGATTCCGAAGAAGACGAAGTCATAATTAATTATACATGTCGCTGCGTCTTTGTCGGGGCAGTGCAACCCTCAAGTAAGTACCCGTTCGCGAAAAACCAATTGGATGCGAGGCTGTGTCATTGCTTTTCGAATTCGTTACATTGCCATCGACAGAACAGACAAGGGCAAGCCACAGCTTCTACGTGCAGTATGTATGTAGAGCGTCATAACATGACATCGAAGCAAGACTCAGATTCAGCCGCAGTAGACTTGAGTTCGATCATTGAAATTTTAGTTCCAGTGCATAAATATGACATGATGACCGACGTCCGCCGATATCTACGAGGTGACTACGCTACAAGGGATGAACGATCAAGGTGAAGAATAATAGTGGTGGAGCGGGGACAAGCACACTACAGGTGGGCGATACTTAGGTACGATGACTAGCATACGGATTTGTATCAATAACAAGATAAGTGACGAAGCGAAGCAAAAAGTGAAAGGGTAGTATTAAGCAAAAATCAGCGAGCAACGAGAAACCGCAGAGCGTCCCAGGAATATGGTAAGCAGTCTTGGTGATGAGATGCATGAAATGTAAGATTAGACAGATCGTGCCAGGTATTAAGTGGGCCGCTGCGTAGTGGGCATGGAGTGTTGATGAGAGCATTATACCATAACGCTCATGCTAGTCGTCCATGCATTATCTTCCGTCTTGGGGATTGGCCCACGGTCAGACTCTTGCTTTGCAGCATCGAGGATTCTCTGACAATCAGCACCGCCCTCAGAACGCACTATTACGACATTCGGTAAGTGTGTATGATGCATGGCAGAGAACACAGCACTTACGATGTCTATTCAGGGCATCCATTCGTGCAAATGTCTTGTTGCAGCCATCACAGGTGAAAGGACGGTAGTTCGAATGAAGCTGTTCATGTCGCTTGCAGTCATGCTGTCTAGCGAACCCCTTGCCACATCCCGGCCACTTGCACTGGAACGGTCGCTCTTCGTTGTGCGAACGCATGTGGCCTTGAAGAATTTACATAAGTGTCATGATGAGACCGATATGAACGTGAATTACCTTTCAAATTAAAGCTCCTCGTAAACGTGCTGCCACACCCAGGCACTGGGCACATGAAGTTGGCATCCTGCTTACGACGTCGGTGGCTGGCACCAGCAGTGCGCTCGCTGGTCACAGTCTGCTTCGTGACGGCGATGCTTGTGATTGGTGCTTGAGCAGTGTCTGGACGAAGCATAGATGGAGTACGTCCAGCGAGGGACACGTTGGGCAGATCGTCGTATCGCACACGCGGGCTAGCTGATGGACTGGGATACGGGCTTGGACGAGTAGATCCACTCCAGCTACCATCACCACCTCGTGAGCCCGACGACGCCCGACGGTTGTGCGTACGAATGGATTGCACGGTCTCTTGGGGATAGAGATACTGACGGTTGATGAGGTCTATGTGAGATGATGGAGGGTATAACTGGGAGGATAAGTCCTCAGAACGAGAGAGGCGATTGTGTGACGGGCGCGAGCCGCTGTCAGACTTGGATCGCCGCAGGTTAACTGCCATGGCATCGGGGGAGAGATAGTTCATGTTGGAGGTGGCGTTAGGGTTGGAGGTGGGAGCTGCGAAGTTGAACTGCTGAGTATGAGGAGGGTTTCTGAACGACGTCTGGTTAACACCTGAGCTGGAATGGTGCTGTGCTTGTTGCTGGTGCTGTGGAAGGACGTCGCTGAGGTTGACAGTGCCAGTGTCGTCGATAGCGGAACTGTTGATGGCTCTGAGTTGCTCGTGGGTCATGAGAGAAGAGTCCCAGAATTGTGGACGCAATGAAGATGAGGTATCGGATTTGCTACGAATGCGGGGGTTGGGACCCGGGAACAGGAAGGTATTTGTAGGATCTGAATGGGGACCGAGAGTGGACAGCCCCTGTGGATGTGAAGCGTGGCTGTGCGTGAAATGCTGTGTACCCTGTTCATGGAATTGTGGTGGTACCCCGAGTGTTTGAGATATCTCGGTATGGTGAATTTGTTGTTGATCCCATGGGGGGGTCGCAGTCTGTTGCTGTGGCCCTTGTTGCGTTGAACCTATACGGACGTAAGGGGCGCAACATAAATATAAAAGGTAAATTAGTGTTTCCCGAAATAAACGAGATCTATCAACGGAATCAACTTGCCTTGATGGAGAGTTTTCAGGGTGGATTGGAAAGGGACGGCTTGTGAAGCCGCTCCACCGCCACTTATGGGTGTAGCAGGAACAACATGCAATTGTGGGCCACTAGATGTAAACCCGCCATCACCGTCTGGAGCGTTGATCATAGGAGGTTCTTGCGGGAACAATGAACGGGTAGCTGGACTGGAATCAGGAATCAACAGTTGAGGGGGAGACTGGGGCTTTCTTGGGGGAGACAAAGCTCGATCGCCAGGAAGTCCACGAGAACGCCAGTGGGGGGAATCAAAATGAAGATTTTCAAAAGAATGAGCCATATCGAGGCGTGGAGAGGAAATGGGAATTTGTGGGTTGGATGAAACAGAAGAAGCACGACTGCGGGGCTCATCTCCTGCACCGTTGCTAGAGGGAGAACTATGATCGAAGGAATTCTGGGAACGGTTATCGAATGGAGCTTGGGCTACGGAAAGTGAGACTTGTGGATCAAGTTCAGACATGAATTCGCCTTGGAACATGAGTAAACCGGAGGAGTTGGGAGGGTCATACTCTGAGGGATCGTATTCGTCGTGGGGGGCGGGGTTATTTCCATCGTCGTGAAAGAGACCAAAAGACTCTGGGCCATCTGGATCGTAACTAAGCTCTGAGTGGCCAGAGTAAGGGGAGTTCTGATATGATCCGTTGTATGATGGAGTATGAGGGAAGGGGGGAGATAGATGACCGAACTCGTAATCAAAAGTAGAATTTGCTGGGAGATTTAGAGGTTTGTTTGAAGGACTCGTAGACTGATAGTCGAGGTCATTGAGATAATGATTTGATTCTGAATGAAGAAGAGCCATTCTAGAAAGTCAGTGAGGCTAATACAGAGGGTTATTGTAAGATCGGGAAGACCGATTTGCTGTGTAAGTGGAGACGCTGAATTTTACAGCAATATAATAAGCAGAGGAAGTTGGAGCAGTGAGGAGGAGGAAGAGGTTTGGAATAAGAAAGATATAGACGCTTGGAAGAGAGAATTGTGAGAGACTTCGCGTTGAACCCGATTGATTTGTTATTAGTGCCTATTCCTTTTTTAACCTCCGCTGATATTTCCAGGGTTAAAACGTTCAACTATTGCTGCTCACACTTGCAGATAACTTGCAAATCCTACAAATAATTTACAAATATTTCATTCTATCGATGAATCCTCCCTCCCCACTCCTCCCGCGGTAGCGACTCAAGCCCATCCTCTCTCGGTTCTTTCCATGCCCCGTTGCCCAAGGATCCGGCCGCGGCATTCTATGCCGTAACCATTTCCCTCAATCTGTCCAATTGTTCTTTCCTTCCACGAATGAAATCCTCTCGTTTGCTGACAAGCACCACCACCTAATCCGAAAAATACGGGCCATCTTCTACATACGTCCACGGCCCAGAAATTCCATCCCATCATTATTATCATCTTTCCATCTTTGCCTAATATCAAAATTGATTTAACAAACTCCTCGATCTTCGGCTCGGTAACTCCCGAGCCGTCGCACATCTGTCTTCGCTTCCCAAGCTTTCCCATCCTCACCGGTGCGGGTCATCTGGCTCATCATGATATGATCGCGTTGCTGCCTTATATTCATCTACCTCCTAACATAGTTCATCATGCATCACAACCCTCAAGGTTAGTTGCTCACTATGGTTAAAGTTACTCAGGTATTCTTCAGTCCGGTTATCAATCATGCTCAATTTGCAACCTCCCGTTTCAACGCAACAATTTAGTCATCTCTCATCCGCCCACCGTACTCTGGGCGCATAGAGCATGTGCTACCTCGCTTGTGGTGACGTATTTTGTGCTTTACCAAACCCCATCTCTGAAATCCATCTAATGAATTCATGATGTGGTTCACCACATCAAAGTTGCTAGTATACGTCAACCATCATTTCCTCCGAACTTCATAAACAGCCGCGGCCAAAACTGTCGTCCGATTCAGGCATGCTAATATTGGTTTCTCGTAAAATCTCCCACCCCTACTATCTGATATCCGGTATTTAAATTTTACAATATGTACCCTTCTCGCTACAATGCTTAGGGTTTTCCGAATGCATCGCGATGCTTGAGCTCATTGAAACTTCCCAAGTTTCTAAATCTGATCTAAGTCTTTGCGTCCAGGTCTTCCCCTCGAGGTGACCTCACAGCGACTGACCCGCCCTCGTCGCTCCCCGTCGATCCTCCTTTAGACTCCCCAAACTCCTTTTTCAGCTGTTATGGCACTGCGGGCACATGGTGCCCACTGCCATACGTTACGTACATACATCAAGTTTTGATCATTCTTACCCGCGAAAGTTGGCTACACTACTCGCCCTTGAACACAATCTCGAAATACTTATTCAGGAGCGCGCTCATATAAACTCGATGCGGTATGCATCTATGTTATCTAAAAACTCCGCATGGGATTGTGCCTGAGGTCTTCATCACTCACACACACTTTGTCGCGGCGCTCGCCAATCGACAAAGTCATGGCGGGCGTACACATTCGTCATCGACGAAGCTCGTAGGGGTCTATGGATACCTGGCACGTTACGCACAGCCCCGTTCTGAATCCCAAGCTTAAATCAAATCTCGCAGTTTCCATCTACAGCAATATGCACGCACACCCCTTGATCATTGATGCACTGCCTCGTTTCATCAACGATCGCGAGAATATCACAGAGAAACAATGTGATCCAGTATTGACCAGGCCGACGCTGTCGAACAACACCGGAAATATGTGCAGTGCACACGTATAATGACGTCGCACGACATAATTTCCGAGATAGTACAGGAACCACATTGCAAAGGCAGTACCACTTCTTCAACATACATACAAAGTTGGTAGGATCGACGGGCGAGCAAAGCATTCTAACTTCTCCCGCGCAGCTGGGGTTATCAGGGGCTATGTTGCCCAAGCATCGGACCTAGCCGCAATTAATGAGGCTTTCGAACCCCGGTGGTTATCGAGGATGATGGTCGCACAGGATCGAGTCGGTAACACGGAGGAGGAATGTGACCTTACCGTTGTTACGCTCGAGCGTTGCCAATCAAGGATTAATCACTCAATACATTCCCCCTATACTTAACTAGAAATAAAAGAATCTAGACTTTGAGATTTGGGCAGGGACATTAATATTGTTACCCACTTGGCGAGTTGCTCCACGCAACCTAGGGAGCGGCGACTTGGAATACCAAGTACGTAAGGAGTTCTTGGTATGCTTATATCATACTATATGTGGGGTGACTTTAATGCAACGATCATTGGCGCAACGTTACTTTGAGAGTCTCCATTCTACCGTCATGGTGACGTTCTGGTGAAATCTTGAGTCGTTCATATCGCGTTTCTCAGAGCACACGTGCATCGTGTCAACTTCGTACCGAAGGACACGAGGAGGACAGACCACTCTACTGCCACCGACGGGCGTTCCTGGGAAGCTAAGTAGCTCAGGCTGACATCGGCAACTTAAAACGAACCGGAGGGGTCCTTTGTCAATGTATAGTAATACTATTTGCAAAGGTAAGTCGAGCATTACGCACTGCCTCCGAAGAAATATTTACTTCTGTTCCTCGAGATACCGTTCTGAACCCCGAGTGAACCCCGGACAAAAATGATTCAGACAGGTGAACATAAGCAGTATGTGGGTTGAGTCAGCTTGTCATCAACCTGACTCAGTTAAGGTCATTGGGAGCGACAGACTACGCTATTAGAACACGTCAGCGTCGGCCGCATGACTGGGTCAGCGACGCACATGTGAGATACCAACTCGCCGATCACTGAAAACAAACTTTGATTACGGACGTTGATTCGTTAGTTGCGAATAGTACCATCTAGATTCCTCTGAGCCCGGGGATATTCGGGATTTGTGGGAAATGAGTAAGTTGCATGAAACAACCTGCTGGATGCACATATTATCTTCGACCTTGAAGCTTACTATCTGAGTTATCTACGCTTGTAATGGAAGCTCTTGAAGAGGGGTGTCTATCTTATTATCTCTCGGATCCGCTAGCGTACTAGTCTGAGAGCGAGAGGGGCTTGTGGCTGGGCGCTAGATCATTTCACAATCGAGGATAATAATAGTACCTGCCGTGTGAGATGCCTCAGTTTTCGTAGTATTTCACCCGTTGTAATGGGTCGCAGCCTATCGCACCCGTCCTATATGAGGTATCATCCGGACCCCTGGAAACAGGGTATCACCGGTGCAGAGGGTTTGAAACGTGAAGGTAAAGAAAATAAGGAAAGGGCCACTGGTACGCCCGACAGGGGTGGTAGAACTGAGCCTACCCGGATCAGCGATGATTTTCAGGGGAATCTTTCCTGATCATCGCACGCTTTTCGTACACCCACTGAGTGAATGGTATCGTTGGGACGGAGGCCACAAGTACAATCGACGAAAACTTCGAAAAACATTCTTACAACATGTGTGGAAGCTATCCTTCGAATGAATTCTCGGAAATTTGAGTATTGCGCTGGCCGTGTGAGGGGATTTGCAGGGAGAATGGGTGCGCCGTTGATACCATGTGGCGCTCGAATTCACATGAGTCGAATTTCCGCACAACATTCTTCGAAAGTACTTAATGATATGAGCGGTTCTTGCTCGGCTCCGGCCCATCATCGGTATGTACTATTCGAACCTTCGGTTCCTTATCTCAACTTGCATAACTTGCATCAATGTCACATCTTCATCCAGTCTTGCCTCGCGAGGAGTCGACTGCCAGTTGAGGAGCACCGACCAACTCTATTAGCAAATTCTCGCGAGTTCGGGAATCTAGAGTTGCTGCGGGGCGCTAGCCGAGTCGGATGTTATCGGCCTCCGCGAACCATTCCCCCTACAGAACTTCCAAGCAGATGAAAAGAGCTTGGCTATGATGCTAGATTTGTTTTCACCTGTTACCTTGAATCTGACTGTCAGGCGGAGCTCGTCTGTCACACTTCGTTCTGCGGCTGTATGATGGGTCCTCTACGTGGATGACGCCTCGCATTAACGAACATCTTGCATGTTCCTGCGTTAATTTATTGATGAGAGAGGAATCAATGACTTCCTGCGACCAGTGTTATTATGCATGGACTACATTAGGTTACCGTCTTTCCCTAGCAGCACGCTTCGAAATCTATTGAAGTTTGGTATCCTACTAGCATTCGCAAAACTTGCGTCAAGCAGGTAAGACATGCTGTTCTTAGGTGAGCTTTCGATCTCATTGGCGGATAGGTCCATACTTACGAAAAGTTGATTAGACGTGGATGAGGAGCATGTGGAACATCGGAGTCGCCTGACATATTGTTAACCCCTTGAGAGAGGCCGACGCAACATGAACTGAACGCGAACCGGACGTCATGAACGCGTTCGACCACGTCCAGTTCAACGTTCAGCTAAGTGGCTGAACCGAACGCAAGGTCCGGTTCAGCGTTCGCAATATTTCCTGTCGAACCGGACTGAACCGGACTTCCGCATCACTACATAGAAACATTCCTTAAAAGGCGATCCACCGAGCGAAAACGAAAATCGGGTCTGATTTATGCTGAGCTGGCTATCTTCAATCGTCAAGTACTCCCTTGTACTTTTGTGCTCCCAGTGGTATGAATCCAGACAATACAGTGAATCCGTCTGCTCCTCCGGGAGGGAGCAGTTAACGTCACGAGCGATCGCCGATGTCGATGACACGCAGAATATTGTTTTATTGTGCAACCATATCGACTTCTAGTATGTCCACATTAGCAGTGCAAGTTCGACCAGAAAGAATGATATTTTTTTTTCAAGGGAATCGTGTCGCAAAGCATGGATTTTGCGGCGATCCCCAGCCCGACAGTAACTTTCCTTCAAGTTTTACTCATGCTGTGGCAACGAGCATTATTTTATTGGCTGTACGTTTGTTGAAAAAAGGCAGGCTCCACCATCATGGATGCATTCAGCAAGGACAGTCTGTGATGACATTTCTGGGTTAATCCATAGTTGTAGGTCCTACGTAACTGGTATTTGAGATCGGACTGAGCCCCCATCTAATTTCAAGTCCCTCCGCGCTTCTCCATCAAGGCCAGACGTACGAATCGCACGGCACGAATCTAATTTTTATTTATTTTCGGGGGAACCTGACTAGAGCTTTTCTAGCCGCTTTGTTTTGAGTATTTTGCTTTTCAAGATATTCCGACCGCTTTTATCGTGTCAATTATTGTATCCTAAAAAAACTTTTTTTTGCGACGCCTACACTCATCATTTTGATCAGCTGGTGATCAATGAAGTGAATGATTATCGTTGACCAGATGCGCTCAACTAACAGACGCACCGCATGGATCCATCTGATTAGGTATCGGCACATCTATAGAGGCGTAGAAGCAATTACAATGATACTTACCTACCCCGCGCAGATCGCCGTATTTCTGGACTCCATCTAGGTATCACGTATCGTGTTGTACTAACCACACACAATATGTGGACCACATGATCCTCGGTCGAAAGATATACCGCGTGCTTCAGGAGGTTTATCAAACTTCATTTCATTGACTCCTGCTTCGGGCTGCCTATCTAGGTTCATTCTCTATCGAGTATTCGCCCCTTAGAGCAGGTGATACATTGCGTTCTCCGGACACGATCGAGTTCGTCGCAAAGAATGCAAGCGTGAGGGATGAAATCGGACTAACTTTATTTCTGTCACATGGGCGCCGAACTGTAGTCACGACTCTATTACGTAGGGAGGCACGAGCGAAGAATTAGAGTATTGTCTAGAAGTTGCGGCATCGACACTCTTGTTCCCGTGCCGCGACAATCGTTCGTTATCACTCTCTTTCGACGTTCATTTCACCCACCCTCCTCTCCCAATTTCATCAAGGATTGATTCAATGCCTCGCATGTCGACCATCTGGGTCCCGCAGCACCCCAAGACGCCCTTTCCAGCGAGGCGGCCCTCCCACCCTCGCAGCTCACCTTCTCTCTTGGATAGATTTCCCCTGTGGGACAGGGAAGCACTGCGTGCTTTCGCCCGAATGCCTTTAGCATTCTCACTTCGTATATTCTCTCAGAATCTGATCTGATTTAGCATCAGAGCAATTACTATCTGCTCGCCATTCTCCTACTAAGCACCACCTGCGTGAACCTTGTAGAAGCCTATCAATGTGGTAGTCCGAACCCGTAAGGTATAAACAAGAAATATGAAGAATGCCCTTGACTCCTTTCCGGTGTATGTATAATAGGGTTAGGGTTAGGACGCCCGACCAGCAAAAAATAAAGGCCCATCTAGCCAGAGTGGCCATGATGGGACAGGAAAATATTGAGACGGTGCATGAGCCGAAGCCCATACAAGCCGCAGACACCCTCTGAGGACAAGGTCGCCGTGCTATGAAGGGTCTCCACGGCCCACGAACCTGAGAGATGAAGAGGCGCGTGCCATCAAGGTAAGTATGAAGAATTAGAGTTGTCAGTGGCTGAGTTTTATACAGGCCTGAACGCGCACGGACCATTGATTGAAACGTAATGCATTTGGCAAGCAACTTCCATGGCTACGAATCTCCACAATTTAGACTTGTGGCCGCTGTCACCTGTGGTCACCTATAATATATGTAATTGATGATCAATGATCCACGATCGACTAGTCTGTAGCTTTGGACTCAGATCCCCAACCTTTGCACGAATTTCTGTAAGGCTCAGCAAGAAACATGATGGAACATCAACGAGGATCGTGCCCAGCATTGCAGAACCCTTTCCTTTCCCCCATGGAGGTTTGGATATTTTTCGCCCTGCTCTTCTCGTTTACATAGCCTAGTAGAGCATGTCACACTGGCAGTGCGGTCCGGGAGCATGTTGTTCAGTCGCTGTGGACAGCCATCAATGGCCCAAGCTACGTATCGCATTTTTGATCACCACCTTTGAAGAGCCACTTACAGCCATCGAAACTCGGACATCTCCAGAAACAACACTCATGTCACTGTGATTTTTCCTAAAGAAATCTAAAATACGATGCTCCTGCTAGCTCGCTCTATTGCGATGTATGCGCGTATCTTAATGTCTACACCGCGAAGGCCATGTCTCATGGTATCTGCCCAGGACTTCGAATGACGAATGTAAGTTCGCTTGACCATATCTCCGACCGGTTTGATCATAATATCCTGTGCCACTCTGAGGCTCTTTCTATGCATCAAGATGTAACTCTATTGGCCGCATGGATTGTGGCTTTGTTGCAAGTAATAAACGCGGAGTACATGAGTTGTGGATTGATCCACAGCAGGTTGACGTACGTATAAATTTGCGTCGTTCGCGTTCATCATCACCACATCTCTGCAAGAATCCTGACTTTCAAACTGCTTTTGTTTTACATGATGTCGGGGTACACGAAGGACAATATTCACTACGCCCATCCAGTCACCGTTAGGGATGGTAGAGTTCGTTACAATCGCACCTTGGACAACTACTTCAATGCTGGTATAATGGACAAAGTGTTGGACTCCTTCAAGCCCCGAGACAACGTATGTTGAATGATCTACATTCCAATAAACTCTGACATTATATCCACAGCACTACAACACTGTAGCTCATACCTGGGACTTGCGCCACCTTCTACATACTCAGGGTTCTGGCAAAGAGCGACCTCGTTACTTCGACAAAGTAATAAAAGATTCACACCCTGATATGAAATCATCGTGGAACAAGCCTGGCTACTGTCCTCGCCGTTCGTCTTCCGAGGAAACGCATGATTCTGGTCCTGTAAAACTTCCTGTATACACTCCATCCCCGTATTGTGGGGATGATACCCGATCAAGATATACCCCCTTGTCTTTTCCAAGAGGCTATCATCCATATGAACAAACACCATCCCTGGATTATAGGGATGACACCAAATCGATATTTTCCTCCTCGTCTATCCGAGGGAGCTATCAAGATATGCCATCCCTGGATTATAAGGGTCATACACGATCAACATGTTCATTCTCATCTATTCGAGGACGCTATCAAGACACACCATCTCTGGACTGTAAGTATAATACCCGACTAACACCCTCCTCGTCTATTCGAGGAAGATATCTTACATCCGATGCGGATGTCGAACCGGATGACCGCGGCTACTCGACGAACGGTACCAAGACCTTGCAGCCGCATCCTTCCATCCAAAATTTACCAATCGTTCCTGCCTGTTCTCTCCCCCCCGCGTGCAGGTCTAATAATACTAAAAATAGCTTCGCATATGAGACCGAAACCGATGACGGATATCAGGATGCTTCGGCGCAAATGATGACAGCCCAAAAACGTTTGGGCTTCGATATTTCCTGCTCTCGATCTACTCAACAGCGTGTTTCACCGCCGCCTGGCCCTCCCGCTGTGTCGTACGCCACCTCGAGTGCTGGTGATCCTGACATGATGCCAATTCCGCCGCCCTCAGTTAACGAATTCCACGGTGCATCAGTTCGACCCCAGCACGCTACGGAAGAGCATGTGTACCCCAGTCACAAGAATGAAAACAAATCCACTTTCACAGCTAAATATGGTTCCGATGACGTTGGGTGTGTTCGACCGACGACAGCCAAAAGCCCGAAGCAGACCTTGTTCCCCTGCTTGCTCGACGACTGCAATCACGTCGCTACCAGTCTCGACGATCTTGCGCGACACCACGAGACCACTAGGCATCCTACCCCCGAATATGAGTGTTTTGGTTGTTATTGCGCGTACAATCGCAACTGTGACTTGTTGAGGCATCACAGGAGCAAGCCAACCTGCAAAAAGGCTCATGAAGCGGTTCTGGTTACTTGTTGAGGCATGGAGGTGGTTTCAATCAACGATTCTTTATTGAAAGCTTCCCTCGATCTCTGGCGGTGCGAATGTTCAACACATTCTACCGATATCAGAGTTATCATTATCGTAAATAAAGCCGAATAACCAATGTATAAGTTAGCCTTCATTCTTTGTAAAATGTATGTGTCTTTAACAACAAAGAAGATGAAAAAATGCATAATTCTCTGCTTTTATATGATGAGCGAGTCATCCCACATCTGCGAACCCCTCCGATGTAGCGAACGACTGTGTGCAGACCCCTCATCCGAACGTGACTTTAACTCCTCCAAAACCTCCTTAGGACTTTGTGTAGGGAGTGCATCAATGGCTTTTAACTCCTCAACGGAGGTGGCACGGCGCTTCCCAAGGAATATCCAGCCCCCGGGCGCATCTTCCAGCGAACGAAGAATAATATCCTTCTCAAAGAGATACTTGATATCTTCCAGAGGGTATCTAGTTGTCTCGGGTATGAAGACATACGCCCACGCTGCCATTATAAAGGAAGCAACACCGAATACGAGATACGTTCCATATGTGATACGATTAAGCATGGTAGGCGTGATTTGGGCAATGACGTATGTGAACAGCCAGGTGGTTGCAGATGCAAGGGACATAGCAGCTGTGCGGAGGTGGCCTGGGGCTATTTCAGAGCCGAGGATCAGGGGAGTGAATCCCCAGCCTAAGCAAAAGAAGACGCCGAAGAGATATATGGCGACGATAGAAACGTATGTCGCTGGCACGACAACCTGGTTCGGGTGTACACCAGAATAGCCACCAATCCAAAGCATCATCAGCCCCTGTGCTAGGCCACCGTAAATGAGGGTTCTCTTTCGACCCCATCTTTCGATGATGAAGGCAAGAACCATGCATGTGACGACGAACTTGACGACACCATATACGCCGGTGGCAAACAGCGCCTGGGAAGTACCCGTGATGCCAAGGTTGGCAAATATTTCAGGGGTGTAGTAATTGATGGCGTTCGTGCCGGACCACTGCTGAAAGCAGGTCGCGATAGAAGGTATGATGCAGCGCAGAGCTATGGTCTTGGATTCTCCCATCTTGCGGAATTGTGTGAGTAGTGGTAGATTGTGTTTGCCGACGAAATCAGCGCGGATCTCGCGTAGAGTCATCACGACGGCATCGTCATCCGGATGTTTTCTCGCGATATATGCGAGGACTGCGGTTGCTTCCTCATAGCGGCCATGTTCGACAAGCCACCGAGGAGACTCGGGCTGGAAAAGCATAAGAAATAGGAAGAATGCACCGGGTATTATCTGGGCGATGAATGGCAAACGCCATTGCATTTCTCCTGGTGAGATATTAAGGGAAACACCGTAGTTGATCCAAACTATGCACTCTCCGTCAGTTGATATCCCACGAGTCTGAACATATACCCACAAGCCAACATATTTCCAAGTCCAACGCAGACTTCAATGCTGCCTGTGCATCGACCACGGATAGCTCTCGGGGAACATTCAGCTATGTATGATGGCACCAGCGCGGTCATCAAACCAACTCCGAAGCCAGCGAGAAAACGCGAAAAGTACAAGACTTTCAGTCCAACGCTGGCAGACATTCCGATTCCGGCTGTTGATTGAATTATGCTTCCGGTGATGTAAATGATCGCAGCAGCTAACGAGACAGGCTTCCGCCCGAACCGACTTGAAAAGTAGGTGCAAGATAATGCTCCAAAGCTGATGACGTGGGTTTAATTATAAAAACCTCCAGGCTAAAATGACCATTGAGTCACTCACAATCCGCCGCCTTGCAGAACCGAAACGATATTCCCGTCGAAGCTGGCGCGTGCTGAGGCTGATTCCGAGAGCAGACCAAAGTACTCTTGAAAGGATGGTAAGGAGATAACACCGCCTATTAAACCGAGCTCCCATCCAAAGCAGAAATATCCTGTTGCCGCTGAGAAAGCCAGGAAGTAGGCATTGCGATACTGATTGATCTCCTTGAGTTCACTCTTCAAAGTCATGACCGACGTAGAACAGGCGGTATATGTTGTTCAGAAGAAAGAGGGCGTATTCCACCAGAAGAGGAGCGGGAAAAGAGATCCAATGTCTTTATGGTGTAGCCGGTACGCTTAAGTGGATCCTGGCTTTGGACGGACAAACTCCATGTAGCATTGTCAATTCAATGTCTGGTAGAAGCTAGCTGCAATTGGCAGTTGCAGAGCATACGAGGCTTAGCACTTAATAGTGCGCAACCAGTGCGGGACTGTGGCTGGACTGTAGACCATTCCAATTAGCGGTGATTGATTGAATGTAAGGTCCATGATGGGACAAGAGCCAAATTCCAAATTCCAGTGCACAAGCACAGCAATACAACATCTTGGACACATTACGTGGTACAATACTTATTTCCTAGGAGTTTGCTATTAGCTATAATAATATACACCTTGTGCAATTTCGAAGGCTTAGAAGATCTACACTAGCCAGAGGGCGTACACCATACCTCCTTCTGACAGATTCGGAGCCCCACCACGTGTATCGACATCCATGAGGTCTGACCTCCACGATATACGCATGGCTTGAGAATCTTCATGTGTAGCGCAAGTATCAAACGCTTGGAGAGCGGATGGGGTGTGCAGTTAAGCAGGAGATTGGGAAGGAAAGGATTCTGCTATAGGGTCTGCCTACGGGAACAGACTAAGAAGGTGTCTGTCCAAGTATAAGGCTGATAGACACGCAATCTCCCACGTCTAGCTCATCCAGTTAAAGTGTGCAACGTTAACTCATCGCCCTTGCCGCAAATCTGATGGTCCATCACCATCGTCCAACCTGAATGCTCTCGATCTTGATTCTCATGGTGCACAACGGAGCGTCGTTACTAGGTATCGATCGTCTGAAATCTAGCCCATCTGATTACTTGCTCGGTCTGTAGGTGAAGTGTCATTTGCCTAGGATGAGATAGATCGGTAATGATTCGTCAGGGGCACCGCCAGCACTTTTAGTGTCTTGAAATTAATGTGGGCTTGTGTAGCGTCCGATAAGCGCGGGTTTGATACAACCAGTCAGAATATCAAGTTGCTCCTAGGCTGAGAATTCTCTCATCAAATACGTGCGTGTGGACGCAGTGTGCATCCTTCCCTGGAAACTCGCAAGAGGGGAGGAACGACACCCACAGGAATGCTCGTGGCGCTTGGTCGCTGCTGACAGGACTGGGAAGTTGTACACTAATCTAAATGGGAACATGCTCACAGTGGGTGCGGTTCTCTCATCAGAGACACTAATGAAGCGGTGCTGTGAGCAAATGGCTCAGTATTGTGCACACCGCACTCCGGGACTAGCTGAGTGCAAGTAACCTTGTGAATGCTTTGCGAACGTTCGATGTCCCACCTTGGCTCCACCACAAGCAAGTTCACACGCCTAACCTGATAAAGCTCAGATCATTCAAGTGATCGGCTTATAATCCAACCAACCAGACCTTCAAGCTGATCTCAACAACATGTCTGGTACACAGAGCGCGTTCCCAATCGATCTTAAGAAGTACAAGAAGTGAGCGATATCTGCTTGTCTCAAATTTGGAACTTGTGCTGATTGGCGATCAGATTGTCACTTGACCCCTCCAAGCCCCAGTTAACCGCAGAGCAGAAATCGACCCTATTGCACAACATCCAGCTTCTGCGCGATGCTATCGTACTATTTACTGCTACAGGTGCTGCTCGGGGTGTAAGTGGCCACACTGGTTTGTTGCTTTAATTTCATATGGCTTGCTTCTCGCTTACCATTCGGTTCAGGTGGAGCCTATGACACCGTTCCCGAGGTGTGCATTCTCCTCAGCTTGTTCGAGGGGTCAGAGAAATACCTCCCTATCATCTTCGATGAAGCAGGTACGCAAAGGGGTGTTTGCGTCTTTTGGTGTTGACCTGACCATATATATCAAGGTCACCGTGTCGCGACCCAATATCTCCTCTCTGCTCTCGAAGGGTCTCTTCCCGTCGAGCATCTTCTTCACTACCGTGAAGCTAACTCAAAATTGCCCGGTCACCCAGAACTGGGTCTGACTCCTGGTGTCAAGTTCTCTTCTGGCCGTCTAGGTCACATGTGGCCCATGGTGAACGGTGTCGCCATGGCGAACAAGGGCAAAGTTGTCTTCTGTCTGGGTTCCGATGGATCCCAGCAGGAGGGTAACGACGCAGAAGCCGCCAGATTGGCTGTTGCGCAAAACTTGAACGTCAAGTTATTGATCGATGACAATGACGTCACTATTGCTGGGCACCCTTCGCAGTACATGAAGGGCTACGACCTTACCAAGACTCTTGAGGGTCATGGTCTCAAGGTCTATACCGTTCAGGGCGAGGACATTGACGCCCTGTGGGGTGCTATTGCCTCAGTCGTGACCTATGATGGTCCTGCTGCTGGTGAGCTCGTCGGCGAAGTTCGTTGCTGAACTCGAGTTCTGATCACCGGTTTAGTCATTGCCAAACGTCTCATGGCTCCGGGTGTTGCTGATATAGAAGGAAGTACACACGGACACGATGTCATCCCCGTCAAGGCTGCCATCAAATATTTGACCTCGCGTGGATACCCTGCCTCAGTTTCTGAGGATATTCTCAACAACATTAAGCCTTCGGCTGTGCCGTACTACTACATCGGGTCCACCAAGGAGGTCGGCGCAAATCGTGTTGTCTTTGGTGAAGCCGTCAACTTGGTACTGGACAAGCTTACCAAGGAGGAGGCTGCCAAGAAAGTCATGGTTATCGACAGTGAGTCTATTCGTTAGGTTAAGAACCTGGCTTACTGTTCAAAAGGCGATCTCGAGGGATCCACTGGTCTCAAGGTTATTCACCAAAAGCACCCCGAGGTATTCGTTCCCTCTGGTATCATGGAACGTGGAAACTTTTCGACAGCTGCTGGTTTCGGCTTCGACGCCGAAAAGTTCGGTGTTTTCTCGACATTCTCTGCTTTCCTTGAGATGATTATCTCTGAGGTCACCATGGCCCGCTTGAACAACTGCAACGTTCTTAGTCATTTCTCGCACTCTGGGGTTGATGAGGTATGTGCAACTATCATTACTAGATCTGAGGCTTGTACTAACGTTGTCAACAGATGGCCGACAACACTTGCCACTTTGGTATCAACTCATTCTTCGCCGACAACGGTCTCTCTGATGTCCAGTCGCGGCTATACTTCCCTGCCGACCCATTGCAAATGGTGGCTGTCATCGACCGCGTCTTCTTTGAGCGTGGGATCCGGTTCGTTTTCTCTACGCGGTCGAAGGTGCCCTACATCCTCAAGGAGGATGGTACAAAGTTCTTTGGTGATGGCTACAAGTTTGTGCCCGGAAAGGACGAGACGATCGTTGAAGGCAAGGCTGGCTACGTCGTCTCTTTCGGTGAGATGCTGTACCGCTCGTGGGACGCTGTCCTACGCTGCCGCCAGCAGGGCCTGGATGTTGGCTTGATCAACAAGCCGACGCTTAACTTGGTCGATGAAGAAACGCTAAGGAAGATCGGAACAAGCCCCTTTGTGCTAGTTGTTGAGTCTCTGAACCAGAAGACAGGGGTACGTATTTGATGTAAGCGACGAGCTCGCAGACTAACGGATGCCATTGTTTTTCAGCTTGGATCGAAGATGGGTACCTGGCTCCTTGAACGCCAGCTCACTCCCAAGTATGGCTACATGGGAACGACCAAGGAAGGTTGCGGTGGGCTGTCGGAGCAAATTCCTCACCAAAACCTTGACCCTCAATGTTTGTTTGGCTTTCTCTTTAAATGATGTTGGCTGATCGTTGGGTTTTTACAGCTATCATCATGAAGATCAAGCAGTTGTCCAACTAAAGGAGATGTATATTAGAACGTGGAGACTGAAAACAAAATATTGTAATGCGATGCAATCTTGTACGGTTGCCTTATAGATGGGATATATTGTAGTGAATGTGGATTCTTGATCAAGTTCTGTAGAAGCGAGGATCAGTATTTTTTTAGATTGGTTGAAAAGATGGAGAAAATGATAAGTCAGAGAACCGGGAATCGACAGCAGTCATCAAAAGACAACTTTGAGACGGCACTTCCTAATTGCATTCGGTTATGGATCATCGTGAAATGGGAAACGGAGGATTCTAAGCAGTGATTGGACTCTATATCACTCACATTTTATTCCAGAAGATGGAGGGCTTTTGTGAAAAGCAAAATGTGGAATTTATGTAAGGTTTTGATTTAAACTCCGACCTAAATGCATTAGACATCGCCAAACCGCTTTCTCACGAGCAGCAGCCGAGGGATAAGCTGACTGCTAACAGAAAACCCAGGTTCAAATAGTCAAAAAGACCACGGTTCATCAGTGGTGAGCACCAATTCTTGGATCGTGCAAGAATCGAGTTCTATTTTACTGCGTTTTTCTCATTTTTATCGCCATTTTTGTGCCACGCAATATATGCGATCTTGTTGTTTTTTTTATCTTGGATAACTACTTTCTAACGTGGTTTGGGTTATGTCGTATATTCGCTCACTGTTATTCGTCTGCCAACTTTCTTATTTAACTCACCCGCATCCCTTTTATCGCGACAACGCTCACCTCATGTACCCAGAAAATCTCCATGGAAAACAACCTGGCAAACGTGCCAACGGAATCAGCTTCTGCCATCGTGCAGGGTGCGTGCTGTCTCAATCTCCGCATTTCCCTGCCCCTAATCTCTTATTTTTTTTTAGCCGTGGATCCAAATGCGCCTCCTCCGAAGCGTAAACCAGGTCGGCCTAAAGGAAGCGGCAAGAAACCACCCCCAGATCCCGCTATCATCACCGAAAGAGTCAAACGTCCCGTGGGGCGTCCGAGAAAAGATGGTTTACCTGCCGGGTCTGTCGGCGCTCGGAGAGCGAACCAGCTGCGCCGTTCATCCGTAAAAATGAGCACAGAAGCTCCACAGCTTCCTCCTGGTATTCCATTTGCTGGGGTGCGTCATCCGTGTTGTTCAACGTTACCGCGCTGATTCTTTGATGGATAGGCATATTATCCCCAACACCCAGGCATCCCCTCACAATGGCAACATCCGTTTACTTCTCATGCTCGACACACGTCACCTCCTACTGGCGTGAACGGCGACGCAATGACAAGCGCTCATCAAACTTCCATTGATCCTAATCTAAATCGCGATGAATGGGCTGAACTCGCACGTACGAAGCCCGATCTACTCATGCAGGCCCTCCTCGAAGCTATCGCTGCGCCGAATCCCATCGCCAGCGGAGGTCCTACTGTTGAAGAGGCTTTCAAATCCCACCTCGCTTCACTCATGCCTTCCCAGAATCAGAACAAAGACGCGCACTCTATTCCTTCTCTCTATTCTGTTCTCAGGACTTTGTGGCTTCCCTCGTCCCCTTCTTATCTGTCGTTGATTGCGCCGCGGACGACCGCCCGTGGCACGCACTCCGAGCATCGCTTCTTGTATTGGGATCCGTTACCTCTCGTCCTCGCTGGAATTCATTGCACTGCGTGCGGGAGTACGCTCCAAAACCGAGGTCGCATCCGAAGTGGCCCAGTGAAAGTTTATGATCTCGACAAGCCCTTTTTCATCATCGGCTGCGAGTACGTCTGCAAAAGTGCTCCATGTATCGCTAGCACCTCCCCCGAGGGACGCAAGTTCGCCAGCACGGATGCGTCTGTTATGCGGGGACTCCCTATGAGGCTGAGGGAAGAGTTTCCGGCTCGGTTGTTGCAAGGCGATTCCGATCTGGGTCCTGGAGCCAATGTCTGGAATTGGCATGCTGTTGGGGTTTCCAAAACGCTTTGGAACTTGGTGAAAGCGTGTCTTAAAGTTGGGATGACGAAGGAAAACATCATTCATATCATCAACTCCATGCAGCATCCGACTGCTGATGAGAAAAGGGAACAAGATCAGGACTATGACGCGGATGATGGTGGTGTTTCTGCTAGTATTTTCCACGCGGGAGTGGATAACAATAATCAAGTATTACTCCTAACCGCTTTTTGTCTTGTGTTTATTGATATTGCAAGCAGGAAACTACAGGCGAATTCAATGATGCATGGAAGGCAGACTCTGCTGCCACGGAACAATCAGGCCAGAATGATGCTGCTGCGCATCAAGGGCCATCTACTCTTCCTAGTGTTGCGCCAGAACATCCCGTTGCATCCACGTCTGCAGCGCCACAACCCCAGCCGCAGCCACAAGCTCAGGCTCAGTTTGGTTTTGGACAGCCAGGCCCGTATGTATACGGCTATCATCCTGGGTATACATACTACTCCCAACCCCCTCAAAATCAAAGCGCTCCGCCTGCGTCAGTTTCTCAGCCACACACGCCGGGTGAGCAAAGTGGACTCAAGCGAGCATACGGTTACGGAGAGAACGCTGGTGAAGTGGCGATTTTGGAGCCGTCGCAGAAGCGACCCCGACACTGCTGCAAGTGCGGTTCGCAGGACTGTAAAGGCAAGGGCGGGCGCATGCACTGTAACAAGCCGTGCCAGGATTGCGGGAAGGGTGATTGTAAGGGCCGGAACAGCAGGCGTCCGGATAAGGTGTGCTCAGAGGCGTGGAATTAGGTGTTGAGTGGTATCGCGGGTCCACGCACGGAGGATATTAATGACGATTTGGGTGATTTGTTTGCCTACTCTCTGGGGAGTGTGATGTTCGTGTCTGTATTTCTTGCATTACATGATACGTAGCCATAGCGTTGGTTTTCTTCGTCTGTATTCTCCATGTATCTTACGGTGTACTCGCTTGGACTATATCATCACCTCTGTTGTTGTTCCGGAAGATTGTCGGATGCTGGTGGGAAAGCAATCGTGTTGAGTAGAGTTTGCATAGCGGGTCGAGATATGCTCCGTTGAACGCTTCCTGACCTTGTTGGCCGCATACATAACCCCCATCGCGCTGCAACGTTTTCGGATACGCGGACCACGCTGCATGAAAAGTCTTCGGGATCAATCATCGCCATCGATGACGGTCGGAATATAGTATGTGAGGACACCTCCTGCGTCGGCTATCTCGCCGATGTAGACGTACAGTATAGCGCAGTGATTCTGACACAAACCTGCACGAAAAAAAAAGTTTCGGATGAGAGGGGGGTGCATTACTTAGAGGAGACATACACGCGATGGTGGTCGTGGATACGACATGGCTGTTCAAAAACTGGAGGAAGCTGCGAACAGACACGAGCACGGAGAACAGTTTGTCGGGGTCGGGCTTCTCGTGCGAGGCGTCCTCTGTGTCGTCGACGTTCTGAGCCAGGCCTTCTTTAGCTAAATGGAGTCAGGGATGATGTCGTTGGGAACGAGTGGGAACGAGTCCCTCACCCATTGGCGGGTTGGCGCATTTAAGCCACTGCATCTCGAGATTTACGGTATCGGTGCTGATGGATAGTTGAAGTTTGCCGTTGTTGTTTCCGCGCAGGGCAAGCACATCTGAGAGGGAACGTAGCCTCTCCACAATAGTGCGGAGTTTTTGTAGAGAGGGAAGTAATATATTGACCTGATGTATGTGCTTGAGCTTTCACGGGACGGGCAGAAACGAAAATGAGTATGTCTTACGTCTGGTTCTGGGCAGAGTGGTTCGTGGAGCTTCTCGACTTCTGTCGGCCGCATAACGTCGATGCGTACGTCATGTGCGACGCGGACTTTGCGCCCTGATCTGGACACGCCGAACATCTCGAAGCTCAGGACAGCTTGATCGTTCTTTTTGGCTAGTTTCATGACGACTTCATCAGCGTCGTACGTCGGGAGGATGGACGCTGCTGCCGAAGACGATGACGCGGATGAAGAAGATGATCGGAGAGCTGATAAAAGAGCTTCTGTAGACAGCGTCACGGTTATTTCGTTGTTTGCGTTGGACTGGATTCTGTATGATGTGAATATGGAGTCTACTTTCACGACGCTGTGGATGAAGATGAAGACGCTGTAGGAGAGACAGCGATGTGTTGCAACTCACGACCAGACTTGAATGCCACCCTCATTCGCTTCATCGTTGCAGATGACATGCATGTCGGTTTCAGTGAACTTTATTATACACTTTTTCTGCAGTTTTTCCATGGCTTGTATGATACCTGGGGATGATTCAGATGGACAGCGCACGTAGTAACAAAGTTGACCAACGGAAGAAGATTGGGACATTCTCGATAGTCGCTCTGAAGCGCATAATGTTTCGGATTAGAAGGAAGGACGCGACGCGTATATGGGACGCGGTCACATGGGGTTAAGCCCTTGCCCCAATACGTTCGGTAACTCCCGAATGGGTACACCCCCCTTGACCAATCCATTACGCGCTTGTTCATAATTATTGTCCCGTTCCATCCGACCTTTTTTCCATCATGTCGCGAGAAATAGTGAACATTCAAGTTGGTTTATCTATTCTCTTCTCGAACGTCGTCCTGACTTCCAATTTGTTGGTGTAGGTCGGGCAGGTGAATTCATGGAGCGTGCTCGCTCGTTGTCTGGGTTCGGGGTTGTTGACGTAAAGTATTATCATAGGCAGGGAACCAAGTTGGAGAGACGTTCTGGAAGATGCTCTTAGCGGAGCATGGCCTCGATGATGCTGGGGTGCGCAGCTCCTTTGGAGCTCAGCCTGTATAGATTTAAGCTGATGATGTGGTTTCATGTATCCAGATGTACGTAGGCAATGATCCCCAACAGATTGCACGAGTTCGTGATGATCCAACAACTTATTGTGCATCGCTCATTCTCGTCATTCTCAGGCAAGCGTGTACTTCACGCAAGTCGACTCAGATGGTCCTAGTAAGTACGTCCCGCGAAGCGTTCAGGTGGATCTCGAATCCGGTGTCTGCAATCGCGTCAGTATGCTTCACATTTAGTTTAGAATACGCTGATTTTCTATTAGCTTCGCTCGGGACCGCTTGGTCAGCTATTCAAACCGGATACATACTTCACGGCCGATTCAGGGGCTGGCAATAACTGGGCGAAAGGATGTAAGTCGTGTGGATCTTTATTCTTTATAATCTGATAGTGTTCTTTAATACCGCTTAGATTATACGGAAGGTGTGACGATATCGCTGTCCTTCATTCCCACAGAAGCTCATATCTGAGCTCAGGGGCTGAATTGATTGACGGCATCTTGGACATTGTCCGAAGGCAAACTGAGGCGACAGAGGCATTGCAAGGATTTCAGATAATTCACTCTCTCGGAGGTGGTACTGGTGCTGGTCTTGGTTCGCTACTTCTGTCAAAGCTGCGGGAGGTGAGCCTTCCATAACATTACCCTGCACCATATACTGATTCCTAAATAGGAATATCCCGATCGAATGCTTTCTACGTTTTCAATTCTCCCTGCACCCAATGTCAGTGACTAACATCTTTCAGGTAAGGTTGATGACTAACGTTGAGTTGCAGGTCTCAGAGACTGTTGTCGAAGTAAGACTGATTTTCACTTGTTGATTTGTGACTGATTTGTATCAGCCATACAACTCCCTTCTTTCCATACATCAACTGGTTGACAACTGCGATCTCACGATCTGTATTGACAATGAGGCATTGTGAGTCTTCCATTTTGTGCTGTTCGCTGACCCTGACGACACTAGGTATGACATAGCCGTTCGCACTCTCCACATCAAAAGTCCCACATACAAAGATCTGAACCAAGTAGGCCACGATCATTATCATCTATCTGCCATAGTCTAATATCTATCCAGCTCATCTCTAAAGTTATGTGCGGTGTCAGCACAAGCCTGAGGTTTCCTGGTCAGCTCAACGGGTAAGCAATCTCGCGATGGATGAGTGCTTCACCTTTGACACAATTCTGTCAGTGATCTCCGAAAACTTGGAATGAATCTCATCCCATTTCCTCGTGTAAGTTTTATGAAGTGCTTCTTCACATTATCTGACATCATCTTTAGCTTCATTTCCTCATGCCGAGTTTCGCTCCCTTTTATGATCCAAAAGCCAGGACCTTCCAGAGGCTCTCTGTACCCGAACTCACCTCATCGTAAGCATCACGATTGAGAGCAGTTGGTTGTTACTTATTGTGCTGCAGGCTATTCGACAAAAGGAATCTTTTGGTGGCTTCAGACCCCCGGTTTGGGTATGTTCTGTGATGTACAAGTATCAACGACTCATTGACATTCGTAACGGCAAGTCGGTACCTGACTGCCGCTTGTATTTTCCGAGGCAAAGTATCTTCACATGAAGTATGTCGCTTGCCCACGACTGTTCATTCGCATTTCTGATTCTTTTCTGTAGGCGGAGGTACGGTATATTACTGTGGTAGGAGTCACGTACTGATACTCGTCCAGAACTCAGTTGCACAACTCCAACGCAAGAACTCGAACCTCTTTGTGGAGTACGGGAAAGCTCTGACCTAGCAAAGATGACACTGATACATTGCAGATGGATCCCCGATAACGTATCCGTTTCGCTTTGTTCTGTACCCCCTGTGGGTCAGCCTCAGGCAGCGGTAGCCCTCGCGAATTCAACATGCATGCAAGAGCTTTTCAAGCGTAACCTTGACCAATTTGCCCTGATGTTCAAGCGCCGTGCGTTCTTGCACTGGTACACAGGAGAGGGCATGGATATAATGGAGTTTACCGAGGCAGAGAGCAACACGCAGGATTTGATGTGGGTGTATAACTTGTATAGTTATGGTGCATCACTGATCGTACATTTCGCTGAATACAGATCAGAGTATCAACAGGTAAATTGCATGTTTCTCGCGATAAGACAGTTGTTTTTACGATGTATCCACAGTATCAAGAAGCTACTGTTGAAGAGGAGGAGGAAGAGGAAGTTGAAGCCGAGAACGAGCAATAATACAAATCGTTGTGATTTCACCTCTACTTTTGTCAGTGTCGTTATCCTTGCAGCATAGACTCATTTTCCCAGCGTATTTTTATTAATGCACAAGATATAATTGGATCGAATTATCTCGCATCTACTAACCACTACTGATGCTCACAAGTTGATGACGTTTTTCTGCAACACTATCACGACCACGTGAACACCAATCTAGGTTTAAATCGAGTTTTGGTAAGTTCAGCTCGTTACGTTCACGAGGCCAGTTGTCTGATGGGCCTCTACGCAAGAGGCGAACTCAATGATATGATATCTATTACCTCAGTACACAGCACTATTTCTCCGGCTGATCCATGCGTAATCGGTATGACGAACCCTACTATTCTTTCAGCACGAGCGTTATGAACCGAGAACATGCGGAGTATTGTCGGGGAATTATAGAATGCGACTTCGGACACTTGTGATGTCCGCAGCGGTCCGTAAACCGAAAACTTATCTCGTGAAGGGGTTATAAGGGCGGTAGGGCTTCAGGTAATATGTCATCTATAGTTTCTCTCAACCATGACTACGACGATAATGTGGCCCGCGCGTTTTGCCGACCTCAAGCGTGAAATTGCAGAGGCTACTCCCGACTACGAGCGACGCCTGACTGAGTCTTGGAATGATCTCCTGCAGGAACTCGATCGGCGCACTACAGAAATTGCCAGTGAGGGCCCAAACGTCAGGCGTCTACGTGGTTTCCTTCGCCTATGAGCAGCTAAGCTGATTATCTCGCAGTACATCCCTCAAGTACAGTTCCAACACCTAGACAAGCTTACCCCTGAGCAGCTCGACGGTATTCGGCGCAAGGGCTCTATTGTCATACGTGGCGTTGTCGAGGAGAGCGAGGCTACCGGCTGGAAGACCGCTTTGGAAGACTTTATCAAAGCCAACCCTCACGTCGAAGGTCAGCCATTCGTTTCTAGACGAAAGCCCCCTGTCTGATTCACAGCTGTCCATTTCAGGTTTTCCCGAGCAGGATAAGCAATTTTTCTTACTTTAGTCAGAAATAGTTCCTAATTGTTTACTGTTCATGAATACTAATTTCATTCGGCAGTTGGGCCCAGGCCCAGGTGCAAGCACGCGCCCACCCTAACGTCCTCAAAGCTTCTGCCTGGCTCAATAACCTATATCACGCAAAATCCGACAAAAAGATTGAAGGCGTTGATCTCAACGTTCCGTTGACATATGCGGATCGGTTCCGCATTCGTCATCCCGGCGGGCAATGGAATGCCTTCCCCCCTCACGTCGACGGTGCGTTAGTTTTTTCTTGTAAAAGACAGTCTCTAATGTGCATTTTTAGGTGGTTCCATCGAGCGCTGGGAAGATGACAACTTCCGCAAGTGCTTCGCAGATATCTTGAGCGGCAACTGGCGTCAACACGATCCCTATGAACTTGATGGCCGCATCGATGCACGTGCATCCTTGTATGGAAGACCTGGACAGGTATGTTGTAATATTGTCGTAAGCATGCGATGTCACTTCTATTTCTCGTAGGCAACTGTGTTCCGAACCTTCCAGGGTTGGCTGGCTATGAGGTCAGACTTTCTTCACTCGAGTTCGAACGCAGAAGCTGATATTTGCTCCAGTGAGACAGCTCCTACGCAAGGCACCCTGAGGGTATTCCCCGATGTTTTCTTGTCGAATGCATATACCATCCTCCGCCCATTCTTCCGGCCAACTGTCCCCATTGGTTCTAAGGATATACTTGATCCGAAGAACTGGGTATTCGGTCTGTAGACAGAGCTTACTCTTCTCTGTACATTTCTGAGTAATGATTCTAGATATCTCCACGCCTGATTTTCCAGGCATCGAGCCTCGTGACAATGGTTGGCACGGACCACGACCATCGCCAGACCTGCACCCCCATCTCAGGCTGGACGAGACCATGACATCTGTGCCTAAGGTCAACCCCGGCGACATGGTGTTCTGGCACTGCGTACGTTGCGCGCCCCCTCGCCCTTCCCATATTATTAATTTCCAGCACAGGACGTCGTCCACTCTGTCGAGTCGGAGCACACAGGTTCAACCGACTCTGCTGGTAAGTTTGATCCATTTAAGTGCCGCGCAGGTGTCCTGATCTGTCCATTTTACGCCCAGTTATGTATATCCCGGCTGTTCCGCAGACTCTTCAGAACACAGCCTATGTCAAGAGGCAGGCTGATACCTTCCTTGCTGGTATACACCCACCCGACTTCGCTCCGGATTGTACGGGCCTCCCATTCGTCGGACTTGGCACCAATGCAGACGTCGTTGAACCTATCAGCCGGATTGCGATGGGTCTTCCCATTATTGCTGCATAAATATATTGTGTTCCATACTATGCATACGCTAGTGTTTTGTTCTGGTGTTGAGAATGGTTGTCAATATGTACATGCGCACTATATATCGTATTGTGCGCCATTATGCAGTGTAGTATGCTTAATTCAAACATGTACATGTATATCAGTAACCTGGCTGAAAGGAAAGTATGATTCGAATCCTCCCCGCTACCACGACAATATTTAGGTTCGAACTGTAGTATTGTATCAGGTCCAAGGTAGCGATGGGAAGAAGCTTCTACAATGGCAACAATCCTTCGACTGGTGAAGGAAACACATGCGAGGATTTCTCGGCACAGACCTTTCTGCATTAACTCACACGTAGTGACATTGCGGGATAGAAGTTCAATGGGCGACAGCGCGCCACGAGGTTCTGTGGGATGATGAAGGTAAACTTTCGGCAGATCATGCAGGTGGGAGATCTGTAGCGAGGGGAAGATGCAGATGTGAGTCTCTGTGGTTATATCTAGAAGAAGATTTTGATAGTTGAGGTCGAGCAAGGCCGAGGGATTGATTTGGTAGGATGTTCAGACGGCAGAGTCACACAAAGTACAACAGGTGGCTTCAGTAATGCCCTATTTGAGAGCTTGCAATCCAAAATTGTGTGCATCTCAGGATGAGCACCAGGGCTCGCGGATGAGCGTTTGTGGCAAGCGTTCGTCGCAGCAGGCGTGCAGGTGTTAGAAGTGGCATTAGATGGATGGAGGAAACTTGGCGATGGATTCTGGATGCTCATGGGCTTCATATGTGCCCTGCAACTATCAACGTCCGACTGCCCCACAAACTCCCTGACAATTGCGGAAGTAACAGCAGAGTCGCCGAGAGCCTCCCGCTACCTCCATGTGAGCTGGCATAAGATCCGTTGTTGAAGATGAAAGATCCTCGGGAGGACGACGAAAGGTTGCGTGCCGTAGAAGAGCGCTCAGAATATGAACTACGGGGGTTTCGAGAGGGAAGTGCTGAGATTTCACTCACAAACGGCGACCTTGGTCTGAATTGAAATTTGCAACTGAAAATAGTAGCAGCAGTTGCGACAGTTCAACAGTTGCCTCGCATTGTTTGTGATAGTACATAATGAATACAACATCTGCAAGGACCGAAGTATCTACCATTTTGCGTAGGGCAGGAACTTGCCGCTGTAACGGGTGATTAGGCCAAAGCAGAATCATCGGACAACAGAATGAGACTTACTCAAAAGTCAAAACAACACGGTCGCCCTTCGGGTCGGGTTTCCTCGTAACGTTGACTTTGCAGTCGATCATGGACATAATACCGTCGCCAAACTACATAAAACTTAGTTAACATACTTGACGGCTCGACTATCGAATCTCTCACCTTCTCATGAACGACAGCCTGATTTCAATGCTTTATGAGACAGAGATCGAAACATGTATGATTTCAAACACGACGCACCTTGATAGCATGTCCATACACGAGCACGCTTTCGTATAGACGATAGAGAACGGGGTCGGTGGGGGGCATAGGCCCGAGGCCACCTCGGTTTGGCCACCAGTGATCACCAAGCTCGCTCTGGAGGTTGGCTGTGGGAAGATCCAAAGCTTGGGCAAGAGCTACAAGCTCTTCGGGGGACATTTTTGCCTATGAAAAGCATTGGATCATCGCAACCCACTCTTAGTAGACTGCAGACGAACCTGTCCATAGAATGCTGCGGCTACCCAGATTTCGTCTCTTCCGATCGCATTAGCGATAGCTTCAAAGGTCAATCCTATCGTGTGTCAGAGAATATAAGTATCGTCCTTACACTCATGACCTACCTTTCTTTGCCTTAGCCTCGAAAAGTGCAGATATGATAGGGGGGAGATCGGCGTAAGGCCGGTTGTTTGATGGTACGGCCTTCTCAAGTTCTCAGTCAACTCGTCATAAAATGAAAAGAAACAACTGACAGCAGCTTGTGACATTATGGATGGGCGAAAATGATGAGAGCCAAATAATCTAAATGACCCTCATTTATACTCTACGTACTGATAAAAATACACTAGCCCACGTGATAACCAATGTGATCATGCGAGTGTGGTGGATGTCGAACTCACGGACAGTAAGAAAAGGATGTATTTCATAGTGTCCCGGATTTCTCCGGAGAGGACTGACAGACATTCTCCACTCCGTATACGGTATTTCTCAGAGCCCGGCCAAGGCCGTAGGAGTTCGCGGAACGAAACGGATGGGTGCGGCGGACGATCGGGGAACGTTACGACTTATTCTCAGATTCGACATGTTCGTCACTCGCTGGTTTCCACATCTCTTTAGTCGCGTGCATGAATTCGTATAATTGTCCAAGTTGTTCCGCAGACATCTGGAAACATATTTAACCCGTGTACCCAATCCAATTCATGCAAAATAAAGTGACCTTTTCGAATACCGTGGGATCTAGCTTTTTGAAGCTCCTTGAATCCGAGGAATCTCGAGGTAGCTCATCCAAGTACATCTTCCACTGTGTCAGAAATCCCATGATGTGTACTGGATTGGTAACTTCTCTATGCCTTCTGAACTCTTTTAAGGACAGTGTGTAAACCGATAGTACATCACACATAAAACACGTACCATCTTTGACATACCCATCACCCAATGAACGCATTTCTATTGGGAGCCTCCGGTGCGCCCTAAGTAACCTGCGGTATAGGCTACAATACGTCCAAGCAATTGAGTCATTGCCATCAAAATATTACAGCCAGACATACGGAATTGGCGGGTATAGCGTCGCGCTCGCCTGGAGCAGATTCAGAGGTTTGGTGGTTGTAGACTGCGCGAGGCGGACAAGGGTGAAGTGCATGATATAGCCCCTCCAATGGTCGGTGTCGTTCCGTCCCGGTCGTTGAACGTCGACAATGTGTGAGTAACAAGGTTCGAGCACTCGCTAACTCACTATTACTAATCAGCAAAACACAACCATCCTTTCCCGTCATAATAACATCGACAGTTGGTTTCGCTATCGTAGCCTGCAACTATCAATGATCATAAATTCAGTGTAACCAACTCCGTCGAAAGCCCCATAGCATTAATATTGATATGCATAGATCTTAGTCTACTACTGCGAAACCTTGAATAAAGCGGTCGCAAGAGGCCAAAAGCATGTGCGAAGCTCTTGTACATTCTAAAACCCTATTCAGTCGGTGCTCTCTAGACTCTAAGACCATGGGGTTCATCGACGTCACTACACAGCTCCCCTGGTGTTAGCTGCCAATATTCTTCGGCGTTCCAAATAGTCACTCATGCACTTGTGGCATGTCCCCACTCAGAGTTTTCAAGTGTGACAACCGACGAGGGCGGCAAAAGCTCCAGTTATAACTCAACAGATTGGAAGGAGACCGTCACTGCATATACAGAAATGCGTGAAGAGCATGGCTTACCGTTCTTCAAAACTCAAAACTAGGCATCTTCTCCGAATGAGAGTGGTCCTTTCCCTGCCTTCTTCAGCTTTTTCTTCGATACTTTCTTGGTTTTTTCATCACTGCCATCCGTATCTCCGACAATTTTGCGCTTGAGCTTGTTGGATTTTTGAGCCCTTGCGCCTGTGGAGGCAAATGACAGACCGCCTGGCTCCTTGTCTTTCTTCGAAGAATTTACATCTGCTTTAGCGTCAACTTTGGCGTCACTCTTAACTGTCTTATCAGGATCAGGGAGGGGTGACAGTCCTTTCTCTAAGCAACTTTGTCAGAACAAGGTGAGGGTCGGAATGAATGCGAAGACACACCTTTCCGCCTCTCATTCTCTGCTTCCCTCTCTGTGAGATGTTTGCCTTCTTTCAGCACAACTACTTGTGGTCTTTCATCACGTTCGTCTTCATCCGCACTACCAGGGTCATTATCGGGTCGTTCGGGTATCGCAGGGCGGACGGGTATTGCTGGACGCCCTGAACCATCGTCGTAATACTGTGGCTCGTCCTCGTCTTCATCCGTTATGCCTTGAACCCTGTTCTGAAATTTCTGTAGAAACGCAGGGACATGTGATTGGTATCGTAAACGAGATGAGAGCTGTTGCCGGGTAGGCTCCTTAGCAGACATAACGAGCACAAGCTGGGCAGAACGTTTTGAGTATATTATGCAATCAATAATATTGTGTTTACCAATTGTTCGCACGACCTGCAGCATGTCATTCACCCGCCAGTAAGTCAGATAAGTACTAGCTCTTAAGCTGAGCAACTTACAGGTGTCCCACTCTAGGGGGGCCAATCGCATCCTTCATATTGAGCATGTGTACGTTCAAATCACAATTGCAAGCTTCTGCTGATATCAATGCCTGACCACTCATCAGCTGAGATGCGCAGCAGCATTTCGCTCGATACTCTCGATGATGATACCCTGATCTGCATCTTTTCAGCACTTACAGTTCCAGATATACTCAACATGAGACAAGTGAGACAGACAGGTTCTAATCGATGTTTTTGCTCACTTTTGCTCAAAATGTCAGACATGCCGTAGATTCCTAGTGTTCTCAAAACAGCAGATTGTGTGGCAGAACATTGGTTCATCTCAGATCTTACAACGAGGCATACCCTTTTCTCAGAAACCTCTTTTGAGTTTTTCTGCCCGTGATCTAGAGGAAAGAGTACGTCGCGCATACCGTCTCGGAACAGCTTGGCAAGCTCCTTCTATTATGTTCCGCCCGTCCACCTTCGCAGCGAGCGGTGGTCCCATTCAGGACGTTCATTTCATTCCATGCTATGATCGAAAGTGGCTCATAACGATCTCGCAAAGTATTTGGTCGATGATCACACTCTGGGATCGCCGTACCCTAACGCGAGTAACTTCCTGGTCCTCTAAGTGGGGTATCCTTTCTGGCATAGCAGTGAACACGTCTGAAGACTCTGAAGCTGCCCTTGCAGTATCGTTGCACCGATCCGAGTCTGTGTCGCCTTTTAGGTCACGCTCAACAGTGTACTAAATCTTATACAGCTCCGTTGTGGTTGAGGTATTAGCTATAGTGTCTACAGCCCCAGGTCTTCCACCACACTTTGAATGCGTTGCACGACTGGACACGTCGCGTCAACCGATTGCAATGCGCGGGTCTTTACTAGCCTTGGCTGACGACGAAATTGAAACACTAATATGGAACTGGAAAACGCAGGAGCATGCTATCATGCAAAGTCCCGTCGATTCAGGCCTTTGGCGGGTATGTACCCTGTCGATCGCCAGGCCCGACTTAATGGTTATGATATTTTCAGAATCAATGCACTCAGGTCGTTTTCGCATATAAGACTATCCTTGTTGTCAGGGCTCGATCGATACATGCATTTACAGAGCCGAAATTAGCACGACATCCCAACACTGTCCATCACCCGTATGCAAAGAGCTCGTTCGGTTGGGTAGACAGTATCTTTGTCTCAATTCCACCATCATCATCCGAGGACCCGGAACGACGGCCGCTGTCAATACTTGTGCGCACGAAGGATGATAATCCGTGGTCACTCAAGTTCAAGATTCAACTATGGACTCTAAGTCTGGTGACGGACTCCGGTGGTCCCACTGTCGACAGACAGCAGTACAATTTCCCTCCTTCTATGACCTCCGAAATCATCACTCCACGTCAGGGCGCACTCCGATGCGCGGACATGGTACTTGGCCCATATGGGACTGCTGTTTGGGTGCAGCCGGGAGACTATTCAGTTGCCGGTCTGATCTCTTCGGACGTCCACCTGCAGCATGTGCCAGTGCCACGGTCTCACGAAGCACTCGTAGCCACTGCCTTTCCTGGTTTGCTCAATGCTAAGAGTGAACCGCATATCAAGGCATCGTGGGGGAGCTGCGGTGAGAATTGGACATGTCTTGATTACGACGAGGAGAGTGGCTGTGTTGCACTAGGCTCGACTGCTGGCGCTGTTACTATCCTGGATATCTAATCATGCCGTGCACTGTAATCTATAGCGAACTTGTCCACGCATGATCGGAGGGCTGATTAATGGTTTGTAACAGTCGACGTTCTGGTTTTTAGCGCACACCGACCCCGAGACTATTACAGTCAGAGTGTATGGCGATAACACATATTTATTTCAAAATGTGATGGACAAAGTTGGTGCACCGGTTCTGAATTTTTTTGGGGCAATCACATATCCACACGAGTGAGAACATTATTGTGCATGGTTCCTAACAGGTGATGTTTTAAATTCATTTCTAGCGCACTAATTCCAAATCCTGATGGAAACGCGCCGCAGAAGAAAATACTCCCATGGAGACGGAAAACTTGTTCCCCGGTTCAGAAGTTTTAGGGGTCCACTCATTCGGAAACAGAAAAGCGTGTTGTAAGCGCCAATGACTTTTAACAGTTGACGCTCCTACTCATTTTCCAGTGCACATTAATTTCAAAGCATGATGGAAGAAGTTAGTTCAGGGGATCCACACCTTTCGCAAGCGCCATGCCCAACCTGATGTTCGACATCGTCGCAAAAAGCAAAACCTTGCACGACATAAAAAGCATGGAGACTTGCTTCTTCGCCTCATCCACCAACATGAGCGCGGGGGGCTATTCTTGCACTTTCAAGATATACAATCGCACATGTATTGCGGTGTGGTATGAAACCTATGTTGAAACTAGGGGGCGATGAACCAGCCTCGCAAGTCTCTTGGAAATCACGTCGAGTGGGATCAGGGGTGGCATGTAGAGGCGCTGAGTGAAAAGAGAAGAGCTTTTTCTGGCTACGGAAGTAGCCGGTTTTGTGTCACATCATGATCTGCCTTATAGAGCATTTTTGACCCCTTCATCCCCTATCAGCGCACCCGCCTGTCATGCTTGAAACATGGCTGCGGCGGGGTTTCGATTCCTCGCCTTAGAGACATTTTTTGAAAAGCTCAGTAAATTTGTTTTTTTATCTCGAATTATCATACTTCCATGTTCAACATCGACAACTATCTGGTAGTATATCGGATAAGGCTCCCGCCCGTCGTGCTTGAAACATGGCTGAGAGAGAGCAATGTTTGACTTGTCATGCTGGAAACATGACTGCGGGAGACCTTTTTTTTTTTTGACTAGCTCAGTAAATTTGCTTTTGTCAGGAATTATCATGTTTCCATTTTCAACATTGACAACTATCTGGTAGTGTATCGGATAAGTACTCTCGCTGGTCGTGATTGAAACATGGCTGAGGGTAGAACCGCGTTTCGACTCCTCGCTTGTCATGCTTGAAACATGACTTCGGGAGACTTTTTTTTTTTTTTTGATAAGCTCAGTAAATATGTTTTTTGTTGTTTCGAATTATCATGCTTCCATTTTCAACATGGACAACTGTCTGGTAGTGCATCGGATAAGTACTCCCACCTGTCGTGCTTGAAACACGGCTAAGGGAAAGCGGCGTTCGACTCCCTGCTTGTCACGCTTGAAACATGTCCTGGGGAGACTTTTTTCATATGCTCAGCAAATTTGTTTTTGGTGTTTTGAATTATCATAACCCCATCCTCAACACCCACAACTATCTGGTAGTACATCGGATAAGCACTCTTGCCTCTCATGCTGGAAACATGGCTGGGGGAGAGCGGCATTCAACTCCATGCTTGTCATGCTGGAAACATGATACATGGAGCTCGAGATCTTTCCCCGTATTCACCTAAAGGTTGGCCGTGGCATCTCGCTGAACACTGCACGTCGGTGGCTACACCGTGAAGGATTTCGGTACCTCAAGCATCGCAAAGGTCTTTATTTTGATGGACATGACCGACCAGATGTTGTGGACTACCGTCAAAATCATTTCATACCGATGATGAAGAGTTACGAACATAGATTTGTTCGGCATGTTGTTGGGGATGTTGATACCGAGGTGGTTGCTCATCCACACAATTTCGTTGAACGTCGGCTCGTACTCTGCGCCCATGATGAGATGACAGCACAGGCAAATGATGCAGTGGATCAATACTGGGTATTTGAGGACGAGTTTCGACTGCGTAAGAAGGGGGCAGGTCGTGGTCTTCATCGCAGTGATGTTATCTGCTCAACTGTCGGTCATTTGGTTGATGCAGGGGAGTCATTGGAATATGGAAAGAATTATGATGGTTATTGGCGTGGCGAAAACTTCTGCACTCAGGTTCGTAGTTATGGTGCGGCTTGGGGTTAAATGTCAATCTGATCCACCATACATGCAGCTCAAAGAGAAAATCATCCCTGCGTTTGAACAGGTCCATGGTCCAGGTTACCAAGCATTGTTCCTCATCGATAACTCACAGGGACATGCTGCATATGCTGAAGATGCTCTCCTTGTCAGTCGCATGAATATCAACCCTGGCGGAAAACAGGCTCACATGCGAAACGGCTGGTTTATTTCTAATGGCACCCACATCGAGCAGGAAATGACGTTCCCGACCAATCACCCTGAGCACCCTGGAGAGCCAAAGGGTATAAAAACCGTCCTCCTGGAACGTGGGCTGTATCAAGTTTCCCTTCGCAGCAAGTGCAAGGGAAAATGCGAATCTCATGCTACAAATTGCTGCAACAAACGCATACTGGAACTGCAGCCTGACTTCAAAGAGCAAAAGTCACTCGTCCAAGAGATCATCGATAATGCAGGTCATCTCTGCATATTCCTTCCAAAATTCCACTGCGAACTTAACTTTATTGAGTTTTTCTGGGGACGGGTCAAGAAATACCTTCGGGACCACTGCGACTGTACTTTCGAGACACTGAAAGAGAATATGCCACGAGCCTTGGCATCTGTCGAGTTGCGGAGCATCCGTCTATGGGAACATCGGACACACAGGTGGATAGATGCTTATCAGTCAGGACTGGGGACAAAAGACGCTCAGCTTAAGGTTCGGCAGTTCAGTTCAACAAAGTATAAGTCGCACAGACGCATTCCAGAAACCGTAGCACAGCTTTTTGACTAATCATTGAGGGGGTGGCCAATCTGACCCCCCTCAGAAAATTTAGCACCTCCAAATTTGCTCCAATTAAAAATTCGTCTTACAGTTTTGTTCCTCCCATCAAACTGAGCATTTCTGTAAGAGGAAAAACCAATCCGATTTTTTTTCAAGGTTGTGGGAAACTTGAACAAAAGTAGTGGTGACTAAGTGATGTGCACCATAGGTAGACTTTTGGCTGCAGGAGAGCGGAGTTCGAATCCCCGCTTGTCATGCTTGAAACATGACTTCGGGGGACTTTTTGATGGAGACTTTTTTTGATAAGCTCAGTAAATTTGTTTTTTTATCTCGAATTATCATGCTTCCATTGTTAACATCGACGACTATCTGGTAGTGAATCGGATAAGTACTCCCGCTGGTCATGATTGAAACATGGCTGCGGGAGAGCGGCGCCCAGGTTCGACTCCCCGCTTGTTGTGCTTGAAACATGACTTCGGGAGACTTTTTTTGATAACCTCAGTAAATTTGTTTTTTGTTTCGAATTATCATGCTTCCATTTTCAGCATCGACAAACTATCTGATAGTGTACCTGATAAGTACTCCCCCGCGTCTGGTTGAAACATGGCTCAGGGAGAGCGGTGTTCGCCCCCATTCTTGTCATGCTGTAAGCATGACGAGACGTTTTTTGGACAAGCTCAGTAAATTTGTTTTTGTGTTTCCAACTATCATGCTTCTATGGAATCACGATTGTTAACTGGTATAATATACGGATTTAGTTCGACCAGTCATCATCGTCGCGGACCTCAGTGATGGTGCCCTACTGTTTGATGTTCTCGCTCTGGTGTACGCTTTATATTGTCCACCAATCTACGTAGTACAATCCAAGCAGAGACTGAATTCCATCCCAGAGATGCGAATTACTTCAGTCCAGATCCTCCACGCAGCTCTCCGAGATTTGGGTGCTCCGACTCAGTGCACTCAATTATCTGTACAGACTACTCTACATTAGACTTTTCAGATTGACGTTCAAGCCCTCAAGAGTCAAAATACTGTCCTCGTCTGATGCGAACGGCCGATCCCTGTATTTTCGTCCTCTGCCATTTTATCGACCAACAATTTCGAAGCGTTCTCTGCGTTCGACACTAGACTTGATCCTGCAAAAAGGCTGAAACCGACCGAAAAGAAAGTCGGGAAAGGAAAAGACAAAGAAAATATCGATTGAATCATTATTGATATTTTTCGTCCTAAATATGTCGTTCCATCGTAGTGTTGTCCTAGTTCGATTACAATACGCCGTTCCGTCGTACTGGTATCAACCTACGTCGATTACAAGGTATCGACCACTCAGATAATGCATCATGTTTCAAACCGTAGCCGGCTTTGCCGCGTTCACGCGGCCTTTCGCCTTATGTTAGTAGTGTGGTGCGGACAGAAACAAGAGATAATTTCTCGCCCAGCCTTCGAGTCTGGTGCAAATATCGTCAGATTATTAGATGAGTTCTCAACAAGGGACTGCGGGTTGACTCAGACTGGTATTTAGACCAGTACTTAGAGGTGCTTGTGTGACCAGAACTGCAAGTGAAGGGCATCGCGAGTTGAACACACCACCATGAGAAACAAGCCCAAGTCCCACTAAACATGGATACCTTAGAGGTGTGTAGTAGGGTAGGGTGGATTATGGTACAGTTTAAGTATCCATAACTTACATATTATCCGAACTGGAAGTTCTTCCACTATGCACGAAGAGTAGTGACGGGTTATTGGTGATGGCTGCCGACGTGAGCTGTGCGGATTGGGGACTGGTTTGATGTGATGATTGAAGTTCATTGTACACAACGTCATGATATTCCACCACCAAGAAGGTATCGTGAATGTTGAATTTGAATATTGAATCTGTAATCCACAACCCCCGAGCACAAGAAGTGAGCGATTCTGCTTGCGTTCGTTGACAATTCCTATTCGTAATAATTGCGATTTTCCTGCTTAAGAAACCACATTCGAGTGGGTTTGCTGAATCAGGGCATTTTCTCGCACCGTGCATCTAGATTTGAAAGCAGCAGAAACTTCTAAAAAGAATAACTCTATAATCAGTTGTACGCCTTCGTATCTTCTCCTCTCTCCTTAGAGACTGCTACCTCCCAAACCTTCTGTACCGAAGTCCAATACCTCTCTGGCTCGACCCGGATATGTGCCACATGCTCGCTTTCTTCGAACAGCTCGCAATATACATCCATTCTGCGTTCTTTCGCAGTCTCTGCGTGGTAAGTGACTTCTCGCCACGGAATCAACTTGTCCTTGCGCGAGAAAAGATAGAGGCGGGGTGTGTGGAGACCCATCCATGGCAAGATGCGAGGATTCCACATGTCGGTCTGGAGCTTTTCCATGATCATCATTCGCTTACCGAACAGTAAAGATAGGCCCGAGCGAAAGAAGTACATCGTGTATAAGAAGGTGAGTGCGATGAACCTGAAAAATGGGTTCTTGACAACAGCGCCGAATGCGAGTTTGATCGCTTTAAAGTTACCAATTCCTGGGCAGGAATCAAAGATTAATGCGCTCGTGGGTGGCCCTTGGAGCAATACAGAACCGTATTCCCGCTGCAACATGTGTCCAAGAAGTGCCATTTGTAGTGAGCCTCCTGACATACAAAGTTAGCTCGTTCTGGGGTCAGCGTGGGAGGACCCACCATTGGAAAACGCGTGAGTTAGTATGCGAGGATGTTTTTGAGGAGGAGAAGTGGGTGTCAAGCAATGTAGGGATTCTAAGGCATCAATAACAGGCATGAGACGCCGTTCCTTTTGAATGTCCAAGATATTAACAAGATGATGAACAATTATTGTGAGATACTCACCCTAGTACTTGGTAAAGACCAAAATGCGTCGGGATTGCACCGAATAACGATTTGGGATGCGCTTGGGTATAAGTTGCTATATGCACGGGTATAATTCTGTAAATGTCTAAGCTGTGCTCCCACTGAGGACGCGCCTCGTTAGCTAAACAAGAGCACAGAAGTCAAGGAACTTACTCCACCCAAATATCAAAATAACGCTACAGAATGCCCAGTCAGTTATGTTGCTTAAAGGACGCACGCAGACTCACTTTGGCGATGTACCTGATTCATGGCACGGCTCATCGTTTTTCCGGAGATATATTCCATTACCTATTGCACTAAACCCTTCCAACGAGTGAACTGCAGGTGTTGGCAACATAGTACTCTAGCTGGTGGAGACGCCAACGTCGACGCAACGTGAAATTATCAATGAGAAAAAGACACGTTCCCATTAGCCGATTACGAATGGTGGGAGACCTCTGCGGAAACGATACATTGTTTGTTAGCGGCGGTTCAAGATCGCTTTCTATAATATTTAGTAGCCGTAGGGGTGCGTTGCTTACATAATTGGGACCACCACCGATCACACTTGCTCTCATTCTTTCAACGCCGGAAGTGGTACATACTTCCACTCGAACGGTTTCTCGAATAATGAGACGGTTTACCTTCGGAGCCACCTGGAGGTGCCGACTGATTCACACTCTTCCCATCCCTCCCTCTACTGTTTCTCTATCCCGTGCAGAAGAACAGGAAGGTGCCAGAGTTTGGCTGCGCTCTTTCGGAGAGGCAAAAACCATTCCAAAAAAACTGGTTGAGCTTACCTTCTCTCGCAGTTCAGGTCCCGGAGGACAGGTGCGTTTACGTTGCCTGTTTTCCATGTGAGACTGGGTGTACCTGCTTTATTTGGGATAGAATGTCAATAAGGTGGAGACCAAGGTATCTGTCCGGTGCCACGTAGACGCACCATGGGTGCCGGTTTGGGCGCGTGAGAGCCTCATGAGGACAGTAAGTTAGAGTACTTAAGATGCGATTGCGCAGAATCAGAACTGAGACCAATTCATTCAAGCCGTACTATGTTAAAACCTCGCATTCTTTATTGGTTTCATCGAGTTCGACTCGTTCGCAAACACAAAATATCGATGATTCTCTAAGTAAAGTCTGTCCAACTTGTTCACTTTCCCAATATCATTTTCAACGAAGTCATCTCAAGATGCATGCTATCATTATGGATGCCGCCAAGAGGTTCATTACCAATGAACCCAGTGCAGAACAAAGGCAAAGGGTTGCCAATCTTGAAAAGGCACACAACAGGCGAAGGAGATTGGAAAAGGATGTACGTAGCGCCGTGAAGAAAATGAGGTCCTATAAAGGATGGAGCGACTAGCATCTTGGTATGGTCATTACCTTCCTACGAGTTTTCCAACTAATATCTTGAAGTGTAGCTTAGTTGTTTTGATTTGCCATTCCTGCTCAGCCCCAGTCAACCCAAGTTTCGGAAGCAGCGTCATCGGCCGAATCTGATTGGACTAGACGGTCTTGTCACAAAGTCTTGGCGTTAACTTCCATGGGAGATTGTAATGATAGCACTCCCGGTGGACTATCTCCACCATACACCTTTACATCTTCACCATATCGTCCTATCGTCATCCTAAATCTATGTTTAACTCCCTGCATAGATCATGTGAAAACCAGGTGATCACCGAATCCATCTTTTGGGATCAATGATAATGGCGTAGTTCATACATATATGTAACGATGAAGTATCAGCGTGTATCAGACTCGTCCCTTTTCCAGTATGGGCTTCAAAGGCGTACTCACAGGGATTTCGCAATATCGCAATGCGTACACAATCGCCTTGTCTGCATCCATGGGCTCCATCTTCTTCGGCTGGGACACTGGATTGATGGGTGGTATTTTGACACTCAAGTCCTTCCAGAACTACTTTGGCATAGATAAGTTGTCCGCATCTGCTCAGGCCAATTTCAATGGAAATATAGTGTCAATTATGCAGGCGGGGGCATTGTACGTGGTTATAAATATTTAACACTTTGTAACTCACTGGAAGTTCCAGCTTCGGTGTCCTGTCCACTAGTTGGGTATCTAGTCGCTTTGGGCGAAAACGATCTTTAATTGCCTCTGGCGTCATTTACATCATCGGAAGCTTGATCCAGGCCATTGTTGGCTTAGGAAGCAGTCGGGTTGTTGCTCTTCGAGTTCTCTATTTCAGCCGGTTCTGCGCTGGAATTGGGGTGGGAATGGTGTCCGCTTTGGCGCCCTCATACATCTCAGAGTGCATGCCCAGACACATTAGGGGGAGGTGCACCGGCCTTGTCCAGTTCTCTGATAACGTAGGGATGATGTTGAGTTGTGAGTATGCGCTCAGATAAACAAGTCTTAAATTAATGGAGACTTGTCGCAGTCTGGGTGAACTACAGTGCTTCCGTCAACATCCCGTATAGCGAAATGCAGTGGCGAATGCCTCTCGTAGTTCAACTGGTCCCAGGCATCCTGTTCGTCCTTTTCATGCTTCCGCAGCCAGAGTCTCCCCGTTGGTTGGTCGAGCAGGAGCGCTACGATGAGGCGGCTGCAACGCTTGCATACGTTGTTCGGACGTCCGTCGATGATAAAGCCGTCCTTATTACGCTCGACGAAATCAAAGCAGACTACATCGGAAAACAGCGCATGTCTTTACTCACCCAGTTACGCATGATGGGCGAATCGCGCGAGACGATACTGCGCTGCTTGTTTCCCTCCATCATTACATTCTTCCAGCGGTGGACGGGTGCAGATTCTGCCAATTACTTCAGTCCGCAGATCTTTACCGCTGTTGGTATTTCTGGAACGTCTAGCTTACTTGCGACAGGGATCTACGGTTTAGTGAAAGTCATCGCAGTTGGCCTTGCCCTTGCATTTGCTATAGAAGGGTGGGGTCGTAAAATGTGTCTCTTCGTGGGTGGACTGGGTCAAGGTCTAGCAATGCTCTGGATCGGTGGCTTCAGCGCCGTCCACCCACAGAACACCATCGTTCCTGGGAGTTACGTGTCTATCCTCGCTTTCTATCTCTATGGTATATTTTTCTGTCTCGGCTGGGGACCTCTGCCATGGGTCGTAGCCAGCGAAATTGCTCCAAACCATCTCCGTTCACTGACACTTACCTTCGCGATCTGCGTCAACTGGTCGCTCTCGTTCACGATATCACGCCTGACGCCGGTGATGCTCGAGAAGATGAAATATGGGATATTCTTGCTTTTTGGCATGTGCTGCATGACCATGGCAGCATGGGTGTATTTCTTACTGCCTGAGACGAAGGGGTATGCGCTGGAGGATATCAAGTATTTGTTTGAGAAGGATGTGATAGTGAGATCGTTGGAGGGTGCGCCTGGGGGGCGTGTGTTTCTTGGAAGCAAGCGAGCGACACCGGTGGAGGAAATGAGGAGAGCGGCAGATGTGCATGATTCGAGTGAAGTTCTACAGAAAGGAGATGAGGATGGAGTTGCTGGTCTGCTGATTTGATTTCTGTGAACTCTTGTCGCTAGGATATGGCATTATCTAGTCTCGTACCTAGGACGTTACGGTAGAGGCAACAGTAAACTGGGAAGGGGTACTCGCTCTACAACGTCACTTGGTGCACTTCGCTACCAAGGTTCCATATCTCTTCATTTCCGGGGTAGCTACATGATGGACCCACTCTAAATAAAATATGCATGGCCATATACCCCCTAGCTTCATGAAGCTGCGTTCCTACAGGAACAAAATTTCTAGTGGTTGAACTACCGGGAGAGATAGGTACGAGGGCCTATGATGAGGCCCTGGGCTCGTGATACACCGCCCCTTTGTTCCTATGTTACAATGGGGACGGTATTCCCAAGTCGATATACCTTTTTCAAGGACTAATTTGAGTATGACGCGATGATCCTGGTGGAGTATTTCTAGTATTTCACGAACTGATGAGATGTATAAGTCGATGTCTTGAACTTGAACAGATTATGTACAGGGCACCTGACGCAGATCAGGAACACTTCATCCACGGGTATCCATAAACAGATCAGGCACCTCCTTCTATTGGGTCGATAAACTCTCCTAGTCCTCCTCGACCGCTGCCAAGCGGATGTAAAGGAGCTCCATTCCCGGTGCGGGTGGTGAGCCCCATGAGGTATTAGTCTTTCTGATGCTAGCCGCTGAGAAATCAGTCGTTACTCCATGTGCACCGGGATTGGCATGGAGCTCCCTCTGTTGAATTCCCCGCTAAGTCTCAGATGTTGGAATTGGAATCTCTCGGAGTCAGCCGGGTGGCTGAACCTTATCGACGGTACATAGTATACGGCACAGCGCACCTGTATTCCTTATTCACTTCGTTGGATAACACAATTTCTATCATCAGACACGTTCTTGGTACGACCAAGTTCAGGTGTACAGACGTTGATAACGCATAGTGTACAGAAGTTGTAGTCTCCGCTAATGTATGTGCTGCAAGATACGTATTCTACGGTCGGGTTGCCGACGTATCACAAAGCGCGGGCTGCGTCGGTCTTGGGAACCACAGTGCTGTGGTTGAGCTCTGATACTGAATCCAACACCTTCTATGTATATCAGTCGTTGAAATGTTGCTCCGCCGCGTAGATGGACTATCGCTTACATGGATCCACGAATAACGCACGCCCATTCGGGCCCGCTGTCGTTACTAGTAGCCGATGGTGGTTACAGGTACATACCTGTTTCGCCTCCTGGTAGTATTGGATTGGTTACTGCTTCTCTGGTGCGTTACGCTGAGATGGTAGATAAAATCCACTTCAAGTCACTCGCTAAGATCTGCTGACAAGCTTTGCAGGATACATTATCACGAATTGAATCATATACAGGCATCCATGCAAGGGAATGACTCACCAGCACTTAGCAAAGCATCAATTAATGTGGATAAAACCTTGCGTGACAGTGGAAGAAATGGGAGTACTAATAGCAGTGCTGGGTCAAGCAGAGTTTTAAAAGGGTTGATCACATGCACAAAATACTTTCCTACTTTGTACCAGCTATAATGGAATGCACGAATGGTATCTTCTCTAAATGTCTAGTGTAGGATGAAATCTGTAATGAGTTTCCTGTATTCATTTGGTCTCCGGTCGAAGAAAATCAATGACAGAAAGACTAGTGCTCGAGAAGAACTTACAACTCTGCATGCACTGAACAAAACGAAAGCTTCATCTATGATCATAAAAGACGAAGGTTCCACTTACCCCAGTGTCCAGTGTCAAGCTCTTGCAACTGGTTCCGCGGGAAAAAGTGATTGATTAAAGGGATATTGTGCCGATTAATAAATCTACTAAAGTAGTCAGCATCTAAATTAGATGATTCTGTATGGTTAACACGAACTTGCTCTTCTTTCCCTTGACAAACAAGGCAAGACCATTCCAAGATCGCTCCCCAGGCACGTAAGGGAAGGACTCGATCTCTGGTCGACCCTCTTTCAAAATGTCAACAGAGATCTTGAATTTGACAGGCATCCCCTTCTTAATCTCGAGGTTCGTAAGCAGGAATGCTCGGACGTTCGGATCCTAGAGGTATTATGCTTATTGGAAGGCACGAATATGGTCACAGGCACCTTTTCATGCTCAGACAGTATTTCATCCGCCTCCTTCCTCGTGTAGATGCCGCCTTCTTCTATTCTTTCCATGGCACGTATGTGTTGCACGGTATCCTCTGAGACTTTGGCTCTGACGGGAGCAATGTCAGATACTATGAGGTCTGTGAGCAAGTTAGAGGGTAGTTCGGGATGGAGTGCGAGTGTCATTGCGACCTTGCCGCCCCTTCCGTGGAGTGAGCAGTTCAACGCGCCACAATATTAGAAGAAAGCACACATAGAATGTCCCATCAGCGATATTTCGCGCAACGAATGCTTCTGACAGAAGCTAAGAACGTCCGCTGCCATGTGAGTATACGACATCGGTCCGATATGCGGCGAAGATCCATGGTTCCGCAAATCCTAGTATCAAGAAGTCTTTCATGTGATAACATAGAGTGAGACTCCACTGACGAGGGCATAGACGGGTTTGCCGAGGTCGCGCATGAACGCCTTGGAGAGTGACTGCCAGTTACGCTTCGAACCGCTGTCCGCTTCATGACTTCACGGAATGAAAGTGGTGGCGACGAACGAGACTCACAAGAATCCATGCAAGATGAGGAGTGGTCTATGTGACCTATTCCCATCTGCAGGTATGTATTCGTCGTGGGCAAGCTCAACAGGTGACACAGGTACAGACGTGGATAAGCATCCTGTGAAACATGTAAGGTTAAGCTGGAACTTGAAGCTTGAGTATTGTTACAACGGCGTCGTACTTTTTGGCAGAGCTAAGGCCGAGGCTCTACGTACGGAAGATTTGAATATCATCGGAGTCATTCTAAGCAGTCTATAGGCTGCTGTACGTCTTGTTGCTGAACCGCTGACGAATCTGGTTCGATTTACTGGATTTGCGCTAAACAGTACCTCAGTGAAATTTGAGACGGAAGTACTGGTCTCGTGTACTTGCGGCCCTTGCGGGCCGGGTGGTCCTTGGACTAATTCAGGTCGTCCGTGTCACTCGTGACCTGGTCTTTGCAAAGTATGAACTGCTCCACCTCACCCATTCCCGCATAACCGTAGCGTCTAGTCCTGTGTCCATGTTTATCTATCAGTGCTAGTCTTAAATTGGTCTTTTGACCCAGTGACAGCATGTGCTGGGTATTATGCGGGGTATTATAAGACCAGGAGTTCATCCTCTTGATCTCCAGCGTGCCTTGCCTGTTCTTCACTATGGGCTGCAAAAATGCACTGTCAGACATTTCGCGCTACCGCAATGCATACATTCTTGCCCTATCTGCATCTATGGGCTCCATCTTCTACGGCTGGGACACTGGACTGATGGGTGGTATTTTAACGCTCGAGTCCTTCAAGAGCTACTTCGGAATCGACAAGATGTCGGCGTCTGCTCAAGCTAATTTCGACGGAAATATAGTTTCCATTATGCAGGCGGGATGTTTGTAAGTGGTTATGAATGTTCATCCATTCGGCTCATTGGGCATCTGCAAAAATTCCAGCTTCGGCGTCCTATGTACTAGTTGGATGGCTAGTCGCTTTGGGCGCAAACGATCTTTAATCGCCTCTGGCGTCATATACCTCATCGGAAGTTTGATCCAGGCCGTCATTGGCTTCGGAACCAGTCAGGCTGTCGCCCTTCGAGTTCTCTATTTCAGCCGGTTCTTCGCTGGTATCGGTGTGGGCATGGTGTCCGCTTTGGCTCCCTCATACATCTCAGAGTGCATGCCCAGGCACATTAGGGGGAGGTGCACCGGCCTCGTGCAGTTTACTAACAATATCGGGATGATGTTAAGTTGTGCGTGTGCATTTAGATGAATAACCTCGCATTGACGGAGATTTCTCCAGTTTGGGTGAACTACAGTGCTTCGATTAATATCCCGTCTAGCAACATGCAATGGCGAATACCTTTCATCGTCCAGTTGGTCCCAGGCATCCTCTTCGTCCTCTTCATGCTTCCGCAACCAGAGTCTCCTCGTTGGTTGGTCGAGAAGGAGCGCTATGATGAGGCAGCTGCGACCCTTGCTTATGTTGGTCGAACATCAGTCGACGATAAAGCCGTCCTTCTCACACTGGACGAGATTAAGGCAGATTTCCTTGGCAAGCAGCGAATAACGTTGCTTACTCAGTTCCGCATGATGGGAGAGTCGCGATCGACTGCCCTTCGTTGTCTGATCCCTTCCATCGCCACGTTCTTCCAGCAATGGACTGGTACTAATGCCATCAACTACTTCAGTCCGCAGATATTTGCCGCGCTTGGTATTACCGGCACATCATCTGGGCTATTCGCGACGGGGATATATGGTTTAGTGAAAGTCATCTCAGTCGGTCTTACCCTAGCATTCGCTGCGGAAAGCTGGGGCCGCAAACTGTGTCTTGTCGTGGGTGGGCTTGGTCAAGGTCTGACGATGCTATGGATTGGTGGCTTCGGTGCCATCCACCCACAGAGCACTCTCGTTCCTGCAAGTTACGTGTCTATCATCGCCGTCTACCTCTACGCTGTATTCTATTGTATCGGCTGGGGACCTCTGCCATGGGTCGTGGCCAGCGAAGTTGCGCCCAACCATGTCCGTGCGGCTACGCTCACTGTTGCCATCAGTGTCAACTGGTTATTCTCATTCATGATTTCACGCCTGACACCGGTGATGCTTGAGAAGATCACGTATGGGACGTTCTTGCTCTTTGGCACGTTGTGTATGATCATGGCGGCATGGGCGTATCTCTTACTGCCAGAGACGAAGGGGTATACGTTGGAGGACATCAAGTATCTGTTTGAAAAGGACGTGATAGTGAGATCTTTGGAGGACGCGCCCGGAGGACATTTGTTCCTTGGAGGCAGGCGAGTGATGTCGGTGGAGGAAATGAAGAGAGCAGCAGACAATACCCTTGACTCGGATTCGAGTGGGCGGGAGGGAGATAAAGAGAGTAACAAGTCGCCAATCTGTAGATTTGATTTCGACGAATAGTTACTTCGTGCGAAAAATTGACAGTTCGTAGTAGACTTGTACTTGTATGATAGGGAACTAAGTTGTGTTCTAAGTTAGATCGAGGTGCGAGATCGTACACAGAACTTGGTCTACGCTGCGGCACAGCTTTTCGTGCCTCATCTCTTTTCCTTCGTACTACTACAGTGGCTCTACTCACAAGTTCTCTACTGTTAGACTCCACTCTCTTTTCGTCGCACCTACCCACCACTCCCTTCAGCGGCATGCGTCTCAAAATAACATTCCTCTTGCAAAAGCATCAACCTATTCGACGCATCCTTTCGACTGCAGTTCGGAATGGTGCCCAGTCTCAGCCTCAAGCTGCTCTGGCCCACCCGCCCTCGCGGCTCATCCTGGTCCCCATCTGCTTAGATTCAGAGCGATGTTTCGGATCGAAAAACCCTGCAGGTTTTTGCCCATATCTATGAATGGCAAGAAGTGCAAGGATCAATACATTTTGGATTTAAGTCGTAAGTCGCTGACCTAGGCTAATATGTCGATATTATATTTGTTAGTATTCGGACAACAACATTTTACTTCGACCGCCCTCTGCAGCGTACGTGGTCAATATTTGCAGGCAATAATCAGTGGGTGTATGCTATTGATTTGATATAAAAAAACTGCCTTGACGACACGACAACCGCGTGCCCGGCAGTCATGCTTGAAACATGGCTGCGGGACAGCGGGGTTCGACTCCCCGCCCAAGAGATTTCTTGTTTTAAGCTCAGTCAATTTATTCTTTGTATCGAATTATTACCCTTCCATTTTCACCATTGACAACTGAATCGGATAGTGCACCCGCATGTCATGCTTGAAACATGGCACTGGGGACAAGGGCCTATTTTCCAGAGAGTCAAATTTTAAGTACACCGTGATCGAAGGCAAACTGGGACCACCCTGAAATCTGGCGAAAAATCTTGTTTTCATTCTGAACAAATGTTGATCAGCCAATCAGATTTCATTTTTCACAATGTGCTCAAAATATGTTCACCATGATTTCAAGTGGCTCAGCTTTGCAAAATTCTGTCATTCCTCATGGTGTGTTCAGATTTATTCCAAAGGACACATTGCCCTGTTCCCCCAGTGTGGCTGGGCACAGCGGGGTTCCACTCCAAGAAACTTCTTTTTTTATAAGCTCAGCCAGTTTTTGAATCGAATTATCAGACTTCCACTTTCGAAATCCACAACTATTCGGATAGTTTATTTGATAACCCCGCCTATCATGCTCGAAACATGGCTGCGGGCCAGCTGGGTTCGACTTCTCGCCTAAGAGACTTTTTTTTCCGATAAGCTCAGCCAATTTATTCACCGTATCGAATTATCTCTCTTCCATTTCAACATTGACAACTGTCTAGTAGTTTATCGGGTAGTCTACCCGTCTGTCATGCTTGAAACATAGTCATGGGAGAGGTTCGACTCCCCATTGGTTGATTTGTTCATGCCAATGAATAGTGTCGCCAGAAAGCAATCGGGAACAAGTATGTACTTTGTTGACAGGTACTAGTGTGATAATTTGAACAAAAAAAAATTGATTGAGCTTATCAGAAAAAAGCCTCTTAGGCGAGGAGTCGAGCCCGCAGTCATGTTTCAAGCATGACAGGCGGGTGTACTATCCGATCGCTTGTGAATGGTAAAAATGGAAGAACGATAATTCAATACAAAGAATAAATTGGTTAAGCTTCTCAAAAACAATAGAAATGTCGTGCATCATGCTCTCCTCATAATGCATAGTGGTGGTATATGAGTAAACATGTCTCTTTCATTTTTTATTAATTATTATCCATTATCCATTATGAGCATTTCTAGTACTGTACTTACTTACCGGAGAGTTTTCAAGGTTGAAAATGGCAGTCTAATAATTCACTTACAAAAAGCACATTGACTGGGCAGCGAGTCGAACCCCGCTGTGCCGCAGCAATGTTTCAAGCATGACATGCGGGTGTACTACTGGGGTAGAGTTGTCAACGACGATTAAAATGGAAGAGCTATAATTCGAAAAAAGGACAAATTGACTGAGCTTATCAAAAAAAGGTCTCTTAGGCGAGGAGTCGAACCTAGCGGTCCCGCAGTCATGTTTCGAGCATGATAGGCGGGGTTATCAAATATGCTACCGGATGCTTGTTTAATGTCGAAAGTGGAATTCTGATAATTCGATTCAAAAAACACATTGGCTGAACTTATAAAAAAGAAGTCTCTTGGAGTCGAAGCCCGCTGTCCCGCAGCCATGTTTCAAGCATGACAGGCGAGTTATTCAATACACTACCAGGTAGTTGTGGATGTCGAAAGTGGAAGTCTGATAATTGATAATTCGATACAAGAAACACGAAGAATAGATTAACTGAGCTTATCACAAAAAACCCCTTGGGCGGGGAGTCGAACCCCGCTGTCCCGCAGCCATGTTTCAAGCATGACTGCGAAGTACGGGCCGCGGCCACGGTGATGAAGTCTGTGGGTACGCGGTTGTCGTGTGGCACGTAGGGGGGAATGCACAACGAAGTGTATCGTCATCGGGATCTATTGCTCTGGTCGTCAGGGTAGTTTTTTTTATCGAATCAATAACATATACTTTTTCTTGCCCTACTGATTATTGCCTTCAATGTTTGGTATATCTTGACCACGTACGGTGCAGAGGGTGGGAGTAAAATGTTGTTGTCCAAGTAAGTACTAACAAATATAATATCGACATATTAGGTCAGCGACTTACGACTTAACCCAAAATGTTTTGATCCATGCACTTCTCGCCATTCGATATCGCCTCATGCATTCTTTTCTCGCGTTAAAAATCAAATAGCCTATCCACGAAAAGTTCGAAAACTGACAGCTAAGCATAGAATTGGCAACTTGAAGTTTTGTCGTAAGGGGTCAATGTCACGTGTTCCTAACGCGTTCTGGTATCGTGAATTCAATACTTACTTAGTCCTATTTGGAATTCTATCCCGACTGGACCCGCCCTGCAACCTTGCTCCTTTTATTAAGAGTCCAACACACGCCCCTCTCTACTTACTACCCTCGTACACAATGGTCAACGTGAATGTATCTGCAGCTGGGAAGCCAATTGCCCTTGCTCGTGGCCTTCCCATACTTGTTCAGCTCCCAGGGAAGCAAGTTGAGGACGCGACTATTGCAGACGTCAAAAGTGCAATAACACAGAAGTATCCCAAAGTAGTTTTTCTTTTTTTAAATCATGTTTGACTGTTGCTTACGGATATATTCTAGTTTTACCAGGATCGCCAAAAAATCACCTTGAAGGGTTCCAAGAGTATTCTGGCGGACGACCTTACATTGAAGGATGCGGGTGTGGTAGAGGGCGGGGAGTTGTCCGTGAAAGACCTAGGTCCACAGATCAGCTGGAAGACCGTTTTTTTGGTTGAATACGTGAGCGTCTTGTACATTTTCCTGGTCGTCAGTTACTGATACATATCCCTAGGCTGGTCCATTGTTCATCCACACAGCAATTTATTACTTCCCTCAGTTGTTCTACGGCGGCCCCGTGCACCATAGCATGCTTCAACGGTATGCAAACTGACTACTATGATTGTAATTTTTGTATTCAAGCGCGATCAGCTACGTCTTTGCATTTGTCATGCTCCATTTTGCCAAACGTGAACTAGAAACGCTGTTTGTGCATCGCTTCTCGCATGCAACTATGCCCTTCAGCAATCTCTTCAGAAAGTACGCGCCTCGATTATGTATGTCGCTGTGATATGCTCACGCTTGTTTTACAGCTCCGCCCATTATCACCTTGGAAGTGGTATGTTTTTGCGTCCTGAGGACGACACTCAGGCTGATTCCACATAAGGCTTTGCCCTTGCGTACTCCGTTTACGGTCCTGTGTACGGTGCTACTTCACCCTACATCCGCGGAACAGTTCGCAATGACCCTCTATATATTCAAGCATGTGCTGCTATCTGGTTGGTGCGTGCCTTATTATTTCTCCATGTGTGGCAACACCTACTGAGTGTCTGCCTGCTTATAGTTCGCCGAAATCTCTAATCTCGTCACTCACATCAAGCTCCGTAACCTCCGACCTGCTGGAAGCCGCAAACGCGCTATTGCCTACGGATATGGCTTCAACCTCGTCTCCTCCCCGAACTACTTCTTTGAGTTCCTTGGGTGGTTCGTCATCTCGGTGCTCACGGGAAGCTACATTGGTACGTGCCGCTCTCTATCTTTCGTTTGTCTATTCTAAAGTTATTGTCCGTGACACTTAGCTTGGATTTTCCTCATTATTTCAACGTCTCAGATGTACCTCTGGGCTGTTAAGAAGCACCGTGCGTATAGGAAGGAGTTTGGGAGTGAATATCCGAAGGATAGGAAAGTGATGTTCCCTTTCATCGCATAATGGTGTGTCGTATTCTAGTGGCATGTCACTATCTTCGAGTAATATGCGCAATGTCTGCAAATTCTTTGCAAGCACCCAGTCATTGGGTAACTTAATTTTGTAACCGCTCCAGGCTGAGGTTGCATCGCCACTCTAAAAGTTCAGTAGTGACTTGATCGTATAAATAAGTCGGCAAACAGGTAAGGTGACGTTAATATTATTGATCTACATTTCTTTGCATCTTTATGCTAGGCTCATTCTAGTAAGCGTAGGTAGATACGCTTCTATATCCACATAGTCAAAGATCCTCCAGAAGCGCCCCAGCAACTCATACCAATCGTCCAATGATGATTAACCCTTCAGGCAGTTCCATCTCATTTCTTGAAGACCGGGCAACCCAGCAAATGCAGCTCATAACTGTTTTTGCCTCCATAAGTAATACCGCATCGCCGACAAGGGTAAGTTACACCGAGGTGCACGTCCTGAATGTGCCTGACAATGGCACACTTTTCCATGTGTTGACCGCAGCCATCCCACCAACATGTCAGGCTGGTGTCGTGCTGTCCTCCGCACCCGTGAACGCTGTTAAGGTGCAAGGATAGCGCGTCGCCTTTGAGAACGTCACTGCAGCGCAATCCGTCACCTCTGTCCCACCGACAGAGGACTTTGTCTTTGACTAGGGTGGCCGGGAAAGGTACCTTTAGAGGAAATGAGAAAGGTTGCATGCAATCACTGAATGTGGGACTCACCAGCCACATAGTGCTATATTCAACGGTCATCATGATGGTCTTTCAGCTTGGGTATTGAAAGCGTGGGGTGGGAAGTGCATGCGTACCCTTCTACCTCTTATCAGAGCCTGGTATCTAGCAGTCTAGCCAACAATATCGATAAACTTAAACATCTGAGCCAGGGGCAAGATCCAAAAAGGCAAGCCGCACCGCAACGTTCTTGTGAATCCTGTCTCAAATATCGCCTTTTGTACATCGGAATTTATGCAACAACTAGGTACGCTTACAGATAAGTGTCTCGGACTTTCCGTTTCAAACGTCCAAACGTTGCCCATATACAAATAGCTATAGTGCGAGCGAAACAGCATTTCACTAATTACACATTTTGGCACTTTGTTTGGATGAAACATGACCCGCGTAAATTTGAACTGTGTCATTTTCCCGATCCAGCATGCCCATCTGCATTACCTGCACACACCCCATATCACATCTCTACACAATCTATGAATCTGCGTACAACTTACGTCTCGAACAATGCGTCAGTGCGCACCTGACTCCGTCCACCTTCATCCTAACGCGGGAGACAGAGCAAATGCCTCAAATTCGCAGATCCATACGTCGAACACGACTCCCTCACGTTGCTTCTGGACCTCATCCTGTTGAAGAGAGAAGTATACAGGCATTTGATATATAACAGAGGAACGGACCCGCGAAAGGCGTTTGAGAAGAGCAAGAGTGGCCCCGAGGGAAGCCAGGACTCGGAGGAGGATCAGAGTCTGGTTGCTAGAAACAACCGACAAAGGGATGAAGTGAGTGATTAAATCCTACAGACCATGCGGTGGCTGAATACAGTTGTAGGACAGGTGGTGGCTCATTCTGAAGCTTGCCTGCGGGCTTATCACTGTCGATGCATGTACGTAAAGTCAATCATCATGGAGTCGCTGAACGCTCTGGCTCATCATAATTTCTTAGTTATCCGGTGGGCGCAGCTCAGTAAGCTTTATTGCATGTTCAAAGGCTATCACATATTCATGATTGTTAGATCCTCAGATATCCGCAGACATTTCCCGGTGGACGGTCGAGACTAACATTGTCTTTCTCCGAATCCTTGTAGCATGCCTAATAGGTGCCACCCATGTAATTTTTATTCAAGTTTCATGCTGACGTTTTGAGTAGAAACAGTTACATTTCACCTAGGAGTGATGTTTGCATCGTATTTCGTCCTCATGCTTTCGGATTACTTTCGTTCACGGAGACATTCCTCTCCTGCAGAAATATCGGGTGTTCGACAACAGTTCAAGTAAGGCTCATAATCACTGTCGCGACTGATACTTGATTTCATTGTTTAGATTTTCGCTTATACCTCTGACAATTTTCTACTCTTCCCTCACAAAGCTTTTCCTTCTCTTCTTGCTCACCATATGGCGCCCTTCCGCGTCTACTCCTGGAGGTTCTCCGTACACATGGGATCCTTCATACTACAGCAGCACCCTTGTCACGCGCGCCCTCGAGATCTGGGACGAAGATAAATTAGATCGTGAGTGGGTCATCAGGAATGTTTTGGGCGGGATGGCCACTGGATTTGGACTTCGAGGTCTGCCCTGCGTGAATTTCTTAAACTTACAGTTCACTGATTGATTCCTTGACGCAGTCGTGCTCGACTGCCATCCTGTATTTACGACAGTGGTAATACTCGTTGGGTGGTTTGCGAAAACATGTGTCGCGTCGTTACTCAAGGATTGGGTGGGAGGAGACGAGAATACTGGGGACATATGGATGGCGTATAGCATTCCGTAGTACTTACTCTGTTGGATTGAACGTTCCCCTGTACGCCTGAAGCAAATTGGATCCTTCATCGCAAGCTAGGTGACTTTGGATTTGCGCGTATGTTTCTGCCCTCCAAATTTCCATTGGACTTCAGTATCATGCTTCTGTGGACACTATTATTGGATGGGCGCCTAGTGGGACCCCTGACACCATCAGGAACATACTACGACCTCAAATGCGAGTGCCCTTCTCCACTAACGCTAGCGATGCCCGCAGTTTCCAGTTCATCTTCCCGTGCCCTCAACGCGATCCTTCCTCTTGTTGAGTCTGGGCAGCCTTATGAAGCACATCAGAAAGCGCGCACCTTCGCTTCACGATACAACAAGTCCGGACAATACGACACTGCCATCGACGTGCTCTTCCAGAGTGCGAGGGAGCTTCTGAAAGTTGGCCAGCAGGGCAGTGGAACGGATTTGACGTTGTTTCTTCTAGATGTGTATGAAAGCAAAGGCGAGGTCGTACATGATGAGTCTCGAGGTGCGTACTCCTGATCCACCTTCGAATACATTACTGATAAAATATGCGAAGGGAGACTGACGCAGCTCATCGCGCTGACTGGATCATCTGGGGCATGGAGGAAGACAATTATTGATAGATCCATCGCGTGCGGTTGTCCTCATCGATTCATATGAACATGTGCTGATCATCGTAATGCGTTTAGATGGTCAGCGAAACACGGTGATTGTCCAGCTGGTGACCAGGATTTACACCACTATATTGGCGAGCTCCTCTACAAAGGTACATACATGGTCATCTCATGATAACTAGCTGACGATGCGCAGATGGAACTTTCGATGCAGCAGAACCTCACTTCCTTGCGTCGGGCAAAAGAGATAGTGCACGTCTGTTAGCAGACATGATGGTAGAATGGTCTGCAGTGGGCGGAGCTCCGGGTATCTTTGCCCTTCGAGGCACACTTCCGTCAGTCAAGATCATATTGTTTTCCCCGTGCTCCCGCTCACGCTGCTCCCTCGCAGATATCTACAAAACGGCAACATCCTTGCCGCTCGCACCTTCATTTCACAGTTTATTTCCCAGCTTATTTCATCTCGCCCGAACATACGTTCGCCACTGCTGACGTCCCCCCTGCCTGTTACCCCCACCAGTGAGGTAACACTTACGACGGACCCCTTGCTCAATTTCTGTCAGCTCGCTATATTGACATGCCAGCGTGCGAATAGGGAGAAGAATCAAGCGATACGGGAGAGCTGGGTAAGGCTTTGCGGAACGTACCAATCTAAGGGTGGTGTCCTGGCGACCAAGGAAGTTCGAGCGGTAAGTGTGATAATTACTGCTGCTTTACAAGAATTGGAATTTATGAGGTGGAACAACCATTTCAGGTACTACAGGAGATAGCAACCCTGTACTTTGCAATTCCGCCGCCGCGCACGCAGCCAGATAATCCCTTCGGGGCTATGCTCTCATCGATGCTGGGCGGTGGACCGCCAGGAGGAGCTCCTACACGGCGGCTGTTGTCTCCAGCTAGACCATCGACACCAGGGCTGGATTAGTTGGTACAGGTTGTCGGTCAGTAGGAATGAACGCACAAAATAAAGTTAGCTGGTGCGCGTGGAAGCTATGGACTGTAAGTTTGATGGTGTCGGATATTGTTTGTCACCTGCTTATCATACATAACGAACGAGTCACATTCCGGCGACTATTTCTTCAGAGTGAGCCTACTGGCTAAGGCGGGAGTCGTTCCATTACGAGCGAGATCGAACGTACTTTCGACGGATACGTCACATTAAGCTGCCGACTAAACAATAAGAAGTACGGCCAACCAACTGGAACCGGTTGCAGATTTTTGCCGGATCCACTAGAAACGTACAATAGCTCAAAGACGAGCTCACGTGGTAAAACCTACTAGGCTAGTAGCGGGAACACGCCGATGAAGTACTACGTGTATGCAGGACGGAGCGGTACTCATTTTAGTTCATCATTATCACTTATATAGTAGCAGGAAGGGAAGATAGCAACTAGTAAGCAAAGGGTCTAGCTGATGAAAGACTAGTGAAATCAAAGACGACGCATATTTGATGTCACCAGCTCGAAGAGGAGACATTTATCTATTATAGAGCCTAGCAGTGTTTATTTCCCCCGGTTTGTTTCTGTATAGAGAAATGCATAATTGTTTTAATCCATGCTAATTACGAAAAAAAATTATTGAAATGGTAGAATACTCGAGCTTGCTTGCCCTACAGCGAGTGGCTTGTCACATTTATTTGTGCATGTTGTGGTAAATAAAATAAACTAGGAAACAAAACGCTGCTGTCCAGGCGCTTTTTACAAACTGCTGTATGTGTTTTTAAATAGACTCACAAGCTTTCCGTTTAGGTTCTGTGACCCAAAATGCAAAAATTACAGATTTTATATTGAAACATTTATGGTCAAGATATCATGTTGCTCCGCCTTCAATTACATAGCGCAGATCTTCGCGCTGGCCATGATTCATGGCTAGTGATTTATCAGGCTTGAGGTCAGGCCGTTCCACATATCTAATGCACCTTTATTAGTCGCGGGTGCGAAAAACTATTGCCGAATCTACAAAATCTGAAGGTGCTGGGTGCGGATTCTTACACTGTCTTGCATAAGTGCACTGTGGATGCTTATCTGATTGAAACAGTGCACACGTAAGGCGCCTCAATTCAAAGGCTCGGATGAGAGTTAACCGTCCCGTATACATCTTGCACCCATATCCCGGCGAGGTTTATCCCTGCCGTCATGATAGCTGTACAAAGAACACAGGGTTTCTTGCAGCCTGAACTACCATTCCCCCATCCGAAAACAGCGATCCGAAGGAAAAGTTAAGATGATATCAACTACTATAAAGACCAGCGTTTTTTCAGATCGTGTCTTTATCTGATTGTTCCGTCCTGCATATAGCTCATTTCTACGACACCACTCCGACATCCATGGCTCCTTCTAAAACGAACACCACCATGGTTCCAGACTTGGAGCCCACAAGTTTTATTTTACCTGACCTCCTCAGCGATTGCCACTATCCCCTGCGACTGAACCCTCACTCTTATCCAGTCTCTCGGGCGTCCGAACAGTGGCTTCTTAACGGAGATCGTCTTGCAGAGCCCAGAATCACCAAATTTATGGGCTTGCATGCAGGTGAACTCACCGCAGCTTGCTATCCTGATGCAGATGCATTCCATCTTCGTGTCTGCTCAGACTTCATAAATTGGTTGTTCGATATGGACGACTGGCTTGACGAGTTTGACCTTGACGGAATATGGGGAATGCGTGAATGCTGTATTTCTGCGTTCCATGATCCCGTCAACTTCCAGACGGAAAAACTTGCTGGGAAGATGTGCAAATCGTGCGTTTATTTATCTTACATATCGGCACACATTCCCTTAATATTCAAACGGCTCTTAGGTACTTCAGTCGCTTCAGGCAGTCCGGTGGCCCAGGCTGCACCGAGCGGTTTATCCGCACAATGGACTTGTTCTTTATTGCCGTGGCCGAGGAGGCATATTACCGTGCAAATGGGCATATCCCTGATCTTGAATCTTACATCGCCGTGAGGCGAGACACGAGCGGCTGCAAACCTTGTTTTGCCCTCATCGAATATGCAGCTCAGATTGATCTCCCCGATGAAGTAGTGTCGCATCCGGTTATTATGGCTATGGAGGAAGCAACCAATGATCTTGTTACTTGGTCCAACGTAAAGCACATTCTATTTTCGAGCACCGGAGCCCTGCTCACATAATTGCTTGTAGGATCTTTTCTCTTACAATGTGGAGCAATCCCGCCGTGATACGCATAATATGGTTGTTGTCTTCATGCGGGAACGAGGCCTGGATTTGCAAAGCGCTGTCGACTACCTCGGGCAATTGTGCAAGGATAGCGTGCAACGTTTTGAAGACAACCGTGCTATTCTCCCCTCGTGGGGAGAACAGCTTGACAAACAGGTGGAAATCTATATCGATGGGTTGCAAAATTGGATTATTGGTTCGCTGCACTGGTCCTTTGATTCCACTCGCTATTTCGGGAAGGACGGGCATGCAGTCAAGCGGGATCGCATTGTCAAGCTGCTCCCCAAAAGGCCCTAGTAGATCCGAATCAGCCTTTCTTAAGTGGTCGTATAATGTTCTTTTTTCGTATTTATCCTCCTGACCTATCCTAATGTAGACGAGACATGTATTTTACATCCCTATGTATCGATGAGTGTATGGCGATTGTTAGCTAGCACCTTCTCCGAATGGAGAGGATACATAGCAGTGAGAGTCATATTGGCGGTGACGGGACCATAGGCCGGTTTTGGTCTCGGTCAGCTATCGAAATTCGTTCGCGGCCAGAAAGGACTTGCCGGATCATAGAAAAATCGGATGCCTTGATGTTTTAATCATGACTTGGGATTGCGTGAGCGTTCGACACAGGCCTTTAGCTACTCAGAGCACGGAGCTCACACTTGAGAGAAGTTTGAGACCAAGAGTTGGATCGTTGTTAGGGGAAGGGACACGGGGATAACATCGTTATCTTGGAAATGGTAGGGACCTCTACTATCAATATTGACTTCATCTTCTGGACCTCGGCCTGGAACCTATGTGCTCTAGCTTTGACGAATCTGATGACTTGTTTTAATGCTGACAGTTCCGGCATAATGCATGACGTACGAGTCACATTTCGGTGACTACTTTTTCAGCGAGCGAGCCTATTATCAGGGGTAGGCAACTACATAATATACCGATAAAACTGCACCCGTGCCAGAAGGAGAGGTAGGTCAAAGCAAGACAGTGCTTGGGCCTAATTGACGAGACCATGTCATACGGACAGACCAGACACTAGTCCGAAGAGCTGAGTACGATAGACGAGCAGATTCCGAGAAGGTGCCTGGGGTCTATGGCCCCAACGGACTAGCTCTGATACAAAAAATTTGTTGAACACCCAGTAATATTAAGAAGTAAACTTACGGAAATTCGGATGAAGTTCAGATACCACCCAATAGACAGGTACAGTAGATAACGAGAAGATATCTCTGGCATACTATCATCCCAACGGAGATGGACCCGATCTTGTGTCGGGTATCGCGGAGATGGAGGTGATCTGCGAATGGATTAGCATTGAAGTAGCATAACGATGCTGCATCCAAAGGATATCAGGTAAAATTGTGATGGGTGACAGCGAATAAAGCGGCTTCGGGTCGGCCAAGATAAGTTGCATGTTATTATAAAAATCTAAATGTGCTGGTACAGATATGAAATGAGTGTTGGTAGTGTCATCCAAAATCAAAGAAGGCGGGGAGACCCAATGCTATCAGCGCAAAGAGAGCCATAGCCCGTCATTGGACGCCACTTCCATTCCTGCGAACGCTCGGTAACAGTTGAACCAGTCGAAGCAAGCGGCGAAGATGCACTGAGTGTGGTGACGTCCCCACTGATGATGTCCTGCATGGGTTCACTCACAGGTCATAGTTCAAACGCACTGTGATCAAGAATGCGAGACGACGTGTCATCGAATTGGGTATCTAGTTGCTCGAGTAGCATCTCAACCTGTACTAGCCGAAGTAAGTCCATCGTCCACGATCTGGAGGCCGCGAGGGCAGAAAAATGTACGAAAGCCGTTAGCTTATGGATATTTTGATAGAAATTGTGTTATCCAACGAAGTGAATAAGGAATACAGGTGCGCTGTACCGTATACTATGTACCGTAGATAAGGTTCAGCCACTCGGCTGACTCCGAGAGATTCCAATTCCAACATATTTCGCCAGGGTTGGTGTGGTCTACTTAGGTTCAATTGAAGCGTTTCCTCCATCACGGTGGCTGATTCAATGACAGATTCATACTGTATTATGTAACACGCGCATATTTTCCTGTGAGCAATTCTTTTCAGAACCGAGACAGATACTCGAGGTAAGTGAATATGACCCCCATTGTTACTTTGTCTATTGCCGTACGAGCAAACTCAATCCCGCCCATAAAATTGGTCCATTTACACACTTTTTACAAACATAATGCGATTGAATGGTAAGAGTAACTCAGTTGGAGTAGTTGAATTTGGGCTGATATCATGATCCCAGCTATTTCATCGTCCAAAAACCCGCTGCGACACACTGGGGAAATGCACAGAATTTGTTTGTTATTGTGATTAAAGGTGGGTCTCCGGTTCAAATGCATCTCGCTGCAAAGGCACCCAGGTCAGTGCTAGATAGTGCAATAAACAATGGTGAGGGGAAGCATGAAGGTTATGAATTGGACGTCGTTGCCAACCCCACCAATCGTGCTGCGGCAGCTGCCGCAAGCTTGTTCAATTGTCACTCAAACTCACGCACATGTCACGAACATTGTCGCCACTTGTTACACATTGCCACGCCACTTACAGAAGCAAAATGGGAAAATAGTAAACGCTGCTGTACATACAGGCTCTAACGCAATTAATTTCAGATGTCATGATACCGGTGTGCTACTCGGGCTGACGAAAAGTCCGGATGGTGAAGGTTGATAACAGCCATCCTTTTTGCCAAAAGCCCAACGAGGTCAATCACCTACAAAATCACTTGGGTGTCCGAAGTGTTCGGACGTGTTCACATTTGCTACCCAAACTGCAACCTTCCAGGAGAACATTCGACTTCGGACCGAACGAATTCAACTCATCGTCGCGACATCGAATGGTGTCCGGCTGAGAAAGATCTAAGGTTAGAACCAAAGGAGAGTGAGTGCCTGAATTAACTGTATCTGTCATGCTGTTGAATTTAACTTTGAGCGAAACAAGTTAGCGCCAAAGTGTTCAGGATTCTAACCAAAGTGCAAATTTTACTGATTTAATTTTACATTGAGACATTTATAGTCAAGATGACAGACGTCATGTTGCTCCGTCTTCAGTTACATAGCGCAGCTGATCTTCGCGCTGGCCATGGTTTATGGCTAGTGATTTATCAGGCTTGAGGTCGAGCGGTCTTCCATATCTGCTGCACCTTTTTTAGTCTCGGGCGCGAAAAACTATCGCCGAATCTACAAGATCTGAAGGTGTTGGGTACGGATTCTTATATTTTCTTGCACTGTGGATGCTTGTTTGATTGAAACAGTGCGCGCGCGTAACGTGCCTCACTTCGAAGGCTCGGACTAGAGCTGACCGTCTCGCCTACACCTTGCATCCATATCCTGGCGAGGTTTATCGCTCCTGTCATGATAGCTATACAAACAACACGGGGTTTCTTGCAGCCTGAACTGCCATTCTCCCTTCCGAAAACACCGATTCAAAGGAAAAGTTAAGCCGACATCAACTGCTATAAAGACCAACATCTTTCAGATTGTGTCTTCTCCATTTTGCATATACCTCATTTCTACCCGACATCCATGACTCCTCCTGAAACGCACCCCACCATTGTTCCCGACTCGGAGCCCGCAGGTTTTATTTTACCTGACCTTATCGGCGATTGCTACTATCACCTGCGACTGAACCTTCACTCTTATTTAGTCTCTCGCGCGTCCGAACAATGGCTTCTTGACGGAGCTCGTCTTGCAGAACCCAGAATCACCAAATTTATGGGCTTGCATGCAGGTGAACTCACTGCAGCTTGCTATCCTGATGCAGATGCATTCCATCTTCGTGTCTGCTCAGACTTCATGAACTGGTTGTTCAATATGGACGACTGGCTTGACGAGTTTGATCTCGACGGAACATGGGGAATGCGTGAATGCTGTATGTCTGCGTTACGTGATCCCACCAACTTCCAGACAGAAAAGCATGGTGGAAAGATGTGCAAATCGTGCGTTTATTTATAGTATTATACACATCCACTTTAACCGTCCTCAAACGGTCCCTAGGTACTTTAGCCGCTTTAGGCAGACCGGTGGCCCAGGCTGCACCGAGCGGTTTATCCACACAATGGACTTGTTCTTCATTGCCGTGGCCAAGCAGGCAGATGACCGTGCAAAGGGATACATCCCTGATCTTGAATCCTACATCGCCGTGAGGCGAGACACGAGCGGTTGCAAACCCTGTTTTGCCCTCATCGAATATGCAGCTCGAATTGATCTCCCCGACGAAGTAATGTCGCATCCGGTTATTATGGCAATGGAGGAGGCAACTAATGATCTTGTTACTTGGTCCAACGTAAAGCACACTCCATCGTCAAGCACTGGGGCGCTACTAACATCACTGCTTACAGGATATTTTCTCCTACAATGTGGAGCAATCTCGCCGTGACACGCATAATATGATTGTTGTGCTCACGTACGAACAAGGTCTGGACCTGCAAAGCGCTGTCGACTATCTCGGCCAGTTGTGTAAAGATTCCATGCAGCGGTTTGAAGATAACCGTGCTGTCCTCCCCTCGTGGGGAGAACAGCTTGACAAACAGGTGGAAATCTATATCGAAGGGTTGCAGAACTGGATTGTTGGTTCCCTGCACTGGTCCTTTGATTCCACCCGCTATTTCGGGAAGGATGGACATGCAATCAAGCGGGATCACATCGTCAAGCTACTCCCCAAAAGGTCCTTATAGACCCGACACCGATTCCTGGTCGCAGAATGTTTTTATATATCTGTAGTCATCTTCCTGACATATCCTAATGTGGAACATATATGTTACATCCTTATGTATCGAAGAGTGTATGGCGACCGTTAGCTAGTACCTTGATATATTAATCATGACTTGGGATTGGGTGAGGGTACGACACAGGGATGACATCGTTACCTTGGAACTGGTAGGAACCTCTACTACCAACATTTTGACCACATCATCTGGACCCCGGTCTGGAAATTATGTGTTCCAAGTTTGGTGAATCTGATGACTTGTTTTAATGCTGAAAGTTCTGGGCATAATGCATGATGTACGTGTCACATTGCGGCGACTACTTTCTCAGCGAGCGAGCCTATTGTCAGGGGTAGGCAACTACATAATATACCGATGAAGTTGCGCCCGTGCAAGAAGTAGCGGTAGGTCAAAGGAAGATAGAAACCAACATGCTTGGACCTAGTTGACGAGAGACCATGCCATACTGACAGACCAGACACCAGTTCTGAGTGCGATAGACGAACAGATTCCGAGAAAATATCTGGGGTCATCATCTGTTGAACACTCAGTAGTATTAAGAAGCAAACTTACGGAGATTCAGATGAAGTTCAGATACTACCTGATAGATAGGTAGATAACGAGAAGATACCTGGCATGCCATGATCCCGAAGATGAATCCAATCTTTTGTCGGGTATCGCGGAGATCGAGGTGATCTGCGAATGGATTAGCACCCAAGTAGAGCAATGATGCTGTCTCCAAAGATATCAGATGAAATTATGATGGATGGCAGCGAACAAAGCGGCTCCAAGTCGGCCAAGATAAGTTGCATGTTATCATAAAAATCTACATGTGCTGGTACAAATGTGAAACGAGTGTTGGTGCCATCAGAGATAAAGAAGACGGAAGACCAAATGCCATCAGCGCAAAGTGAGTCATAGCCCCGTCATTGGACGCCACTTCCACTCCTGCGAACGCCCGATACAGTTGGACCGGTGGAAGCAAGCGGCGAAGATGCACTGGGTGTGGTGATGTCCCCACTGATGATGTCCTGTATAGCAACTTCCAATGCATCTACTCGATTCGACATTTGCATCACTGCGAGAAGGTTAAATTTCAATCCATGGGTTCAGCCGCAGGTCAAAGTTCAAACGCACTGTGATCAAGAATGCGAGACGACATGTCATCGAATTGGGTATCTAGTTGCTCGAGCAACGTTTCAACCTGTACTAGCCGACGTAAGTCCATCGCCTCTCGATCTGGAGGCCGCGAGGGCAGGAAAACGCACGAAAGCCGTTAGCTCATGGGGACTAGATATTTCGCCAGGGTTGGTGGTGATGGGTTGCTTTGTGGGAGTCTTAGAGCCCGACGAAGATGACTGTGGTGATGCCCTCGCCGGCGTTGACGCAGGAGTGACTTTGAGCGGGAGAGCTGTGGACGGCATCTAGGTTCGATTGAAGCACTTCCTCCTGGGCCGATGTTGATTCATACTGTATTATGTAACACGAGTTGCACAGCAAATCTTGACATCCAAGTCTAACATTTCACCGAGCTGGAGACTCGTGATTCTCGAGGTGCATTTCCCTAGGTGAATATGACCCCCGTTGTTGCTTTGTCTGTTGCGTACGAATAGACTGAATCCCATCCAGAAAATTGGTCTATTTGCATACTTCTTATAAACTTAATGCGATTGAAAAGGTAAGAGCGACTTCGTTGAAGTAGTTGAATTTGGGTTGCTCATGATCCCAGCTTTTTTACCGTCCAAGAACCCGCTGCAACGCGCTGGGGAAACGCACAGAGTTTGTTTGTTGTTGTGATCAAAGGTGGATCTCCGGTTCAAATGCATCCTCGCGAGGCATGAACTTGAGAACCTTTGCATCATTTGTGGATGTCAGCAGTTCTTGTTTCCTCTAAGTACTGAGTCCCTAGCAGCTCAAGACTCTGTGCTTATCGAGGCAATAGAGGAGGTCCAAGGTGAGCATCTCCGAAACTTGTTTTTGTTCCAACTACATTGTGATGCTGCCACTCTGGATTTAGCTGATCCTAGAACCAGGTCATTTGCCAGACCTTTCATATTCCACTTTCTGCGGCGACCTTGACAATGATAAGACAGACCAAAAACAACAAATCCACCCACGGCAGGGACCACCAGATAATTCATTGCAGCTCTCCGCTTTCCAATCCAGGACTATGATATCGTGAGGCACGCTATGATGGTACAACACCGTACGTAACGTGTTTGAGGTACTCGGTCTCTTGAGCGTGGGGCCATTGCGCTGCGTTTCACCTTTATGCCTAACCCGCAAAGTTTAGTCTTCCTGTCACGACTTCTATGCATCACCGAGTGTTGTTGCGGCTGACTCGCAGCCCCTTGAAAGATGGATCACAGGGAAAAATAGAACGACATATATTATCCGCTATAAAAACTGGTATGTTTCAGAGCAATTTGTCTCTTAACTCTTGTCTCTTATTGTTTCATTTTGCATATAGCTCGTCTCGACGTTCACAATGCAAGTCTCCCGAACGTCCATTACTCCTACTGCGATCCACACGGCCACTCTCCATCATTGCGAGCCCGTAGGATTCATGTTACCCGACATCGTCAGCGTTTGCCACTATCCCCTGCGACTGAACCCTCACTCTTATCCAGTCTCTCGCGCGTCTGAACAATGGCTTCTTAACGGAGCACGTCTTATTGAACCCAGGATCACTAGACTGATGGGTTTGCACGCAGGTGAACTCGCCGCAGCTTGCTACCCTGATGCAGATGCATTCCATCTTCGAGTCTGCTCGGACTTTTTGAACTGGTTGTTTAATATGGACGATTGGATGGATGAGTTCGACGTCGACAGTACGCGCGCAATGCGTGAATGTTGTATTTCTGCATTCCATGATCCCGTCAACTTCCAGACGGAAAAATTTGCTGGGAAGATGTGCAAATCGTGCGTTGATTTATCTGACATGTTATCGTATATTCCCTTCACATTCAAATGGCTCTTAGGTACTTCAGTCGCTTTAGGCAGTCTGGTGGCCCAGGCTGCACCGGGCGGTTTATCCGCACAATGGATTTGTTCTTTATTGCCGTGGCCAAGGAGGTGGATGACCGTGCAAAGGAACATATCCCTGATCTTGAATCTTACATTGCCATGAGGCGAGACACGAGCGGCTGCAAACCTTGTTTTACCCTCATCGAATATGCAACTCGGATCGATCTCCCCGACGAAGTAGTATCGCATCCGGTTATTATGGCCATGGAGGAAGCAACCAATGATCTCGTTGCTTGGTCCAACGTAAATCACATTCTATTTTCGCTGGAACCCTGCTCACATAGTTGCTTATAGGATCTTTTTTCTTACAATGTGGAGCAATCTCGCCGTGATACGCATAATATAATTGTTGTTCTCATGCGGGAACGAGACTTGGAATTGCAAGGCGCTGTCGACTACCTCGGCCAGTTGTGCAAGGATTCCATGCAGCGGTTTGAAGACAACCGTGCTATCCTCCCGTCGTGGGGAGAACAGCTTGACAAACAGGTGGAAATCTATATCGAAGGGTTGCAGAACTGGATTGTTGGTTCCCTGCACTGGTCCTTTGATTCCACCCGCTATTTCGGGAAGGATGGACATGCAGTAAAGCAGGACCGCATGGTCAAGCTACTTCCCAGAGGGTCATTGTAGTCCCGATACCGTTGTAACGGTTTCTCTGAGTGAGATTTCACCTCTCCGTTGCACTGCGCACTGGTTCTGACTTGCTGCACTATCTACATCTCAGCATGAAGCCGGATATTAAAATGCTTCTCATGCAGTACCTAATGGCCTCAAAGGTCCCTTCCCTATGCTTGTGATGTTGATGTATTGGGCTAGTTGATGTACTATATCACATTATCCGTAGAACAGATTTGAACAAATAGAGTTGTCGTGGCCACCTCCAGGGATAATGCCAGTCAGTGGTACAAAATTTCATCTACTTTGAATTAGGGCTCGCCGCAGTGATCAATTACATAGTGCTTCGCCCCTCTCTGCTCTGTGCCTCCAACGCCATCAACATTCTCGGCGTTACTTCGTCTAAGTTAGTCTAAAGCACCATTAATGGCATAACACTCGTGAGGTCAAAGGACGCACCCTCCCGCGGTCGGCACCCGCCTCAATTAACATCACTGCAGCCTGTGCATGAGCAGAGTCCATAGCGAGATGAACGGCGTGCTGCCTGAGAACGGCGTCCTCATCAAGCTTAGTCTGAAGAAAGGTATCATGTTCCTACCTATCTGATCGCCTATGTTCAGTCGTAGCTTAGCGTTTGTTGAGCCTTCTGGAGGATTGAGCAGGAGAGCAATGAAGCCAGTAGATCCAGTTGTTGCTGCTCGACGCCTAAGAGTATTTTGATTGATAAGAGAGGATACCGGATGTTGAACGAAATGAGATAATCTCACAAGAGGTTTTGATTCGCTTTATCTTTGGCGTTTATCTAGTTGCCATCAGGCTACACCCTCGAAGAAACCACATACGTCTGCTCCCCTTTCGATCAGGAACCTTCCGATCTGTGGAAGTAAATTTTTACACGTGAGCATATATGCATACGTTTACAGCATCAACCCCTACATAAGTCAGATATGTACCACTTCCACTCAGAATTTGTCATCCGCGAATCTCAGATAACCAGACACTCTGGCAACTGAGTCTGAGTTACTCTTACCTTTCAATCGCATTAGGTTTGTATAATAGATTAATTTTCTGGACGAGACTCGGTCTGCTCGCATGCAACAAACAAAGCATGTTGACAACGGGTCATATTCATTATTCACCATCACTATTCGCTGGATGTCTCGGTTCCGAAAAGAATTGCTCTGTAGCTTGGTTGGCAATACTGCGCCATTAAATTTGCCACGCCACTGGCAGTTTTGCCAGAGTCTTAGATGAAGGAGTAGTACTATATGTCTACCGTAATAGTAAATTAAATTGGTCTAGGCATTGTTCAGCTCTGATTTCACCATAGAGACTTGATAGAGTCCACGTCATGGCCAAGCGGAGGATCAGCGAAGATCTCAAGGAATGCGCACTTAGACTCTGGAATCATGGCTGGGATATGGAAGATGTATGCAAAGCTTTCGGCGTCTCGAGAAGCAGCTGCTATCGCTAGAGACAAATGCTCGAAGAACATGGCACTATCAAAAGACCGCCGTCACCTCTCGCAGGACGTACTCGTACAATCGCACGCGCTCTACTGTCAGCTATTCAAGATCCGTTTGCGGTCGACGTCGATCTGCTTCTCGATGAAGTGTGTACATGGCTGGCGTTTGAGCACAACACCATCATCAGTCCCTCTACACTTTCCCGTACTCTCAAGCAAGCTGGCCTCACCCGCTTGTCCTCGATGAAACTAGCAAGGATGAGCGAACCTACGCACAACATTATGATTGGGCGCCAAGAGGACAGCGAGCACAACTGACTGATGTGTTTGTTCGATGCGACCATTACTCATTGTGTGCTGTTATGACAGTGGAGGGATATATTGCTGCTCGAGCGATAGAAGGTTCATTTGATGGACAAGAGCTTTACGATTTCGTTGTCAAAGAAGTAGTAAGTTTACATGTCTTTGGCATATTTATGTTTCTGTACGGTTTGCTCCTGGTTCTAGCTTCCCCACATGACACCATTCCCTGGCGAGCGTTCCGTCCTTGTTCTTGATAATTGCCGCATCTACCATAATGAGGCTCTTGTCGAGGTTGTTGAAGCTGCAGGTTTGCATGTCCAAAGGTGTGGCCATCAGGCAGACAGAAACACTGCCTTTCCGGGATTCCTCTGCTCCTGATGGTATCCCAGAAACAAATGGTCTGTCCGATACTGTGGGTCCGTGGGAGCTGCTGTTATCGCCAACAAAAAAGGAAGTCTGGCCCAGAGACGCTTGACAATTATGTCGATGCTGGCTTGAACGCTATGCAGCAGGAAATTGCAAATCTGAAGTTGTTTCGGTAACATGGTCACACTCAAATCGGTGCGGAGTTGTGGTCATAGCTCTACAGTACCTATTTCGTATGAGAGCTTTGCCAAGTTTTGCCACTGGTGGCAATTGCCGTTGCGATTGGTCAAAACTAATTGGTTGCGGCCACTTGTGAGTGGTACCTATGCCTAGGCTACATACGATGACCTCAAGTTAACCAATACAAGTATTTACGACACAAAACCCTAAAACCAAAAGCGTTCCCTAAAACAGACGGCTATTGAAGTTTACCGGCGCGAGCTCGACACTTAGTAAGATTGCACCGACTTCGGTAAAACCGGCATATTCGTTACAGTATACTATAAGACTATCTACAGTTTGTAGTACGCTATGGGTTTCTCTCCGTTTTCACTGCGCGGGCCCGGCCACTGCCAGTGGCGCATAATTCAATATGTCCCACTCAACAAGCCTCTACCAGTATCCAGCGAACGCCGATTTGGGCGCGGATTGCCATATGAACTGACAACGGAGCGTACAATGGGTATCTCATACCACTGCTTAGCGAAGCCGGAAGTGAGGATGAAACTAAATGTTTGGACATCGAAACCCATTGTGATAATAAATGCGCCACCATTCTGGCTTCATATAACACTTGTCATGGAGTACCGAGACGCGGACCGGGAACAATGGGAAGTAGTTGGGGGCGACACAAATCCTCATCATTCACTAGAGTGTTTATGTAGTAATAGATCGTCTATGGTAGTTGTTACCAACAAAAATCCATATTATCATTATTCCTCATGCTTACGGTTTTCCATTCTATATGGATTATCTGGTGCAAAATTCTTTCAAAGTCCGAGATAATCTATTCTGGGTTATTTTGCCCACTCATCCATTGTTGAGTGCCATTCAAGTTTAGATCTAGATTTACAAAATGTTGTAAGTTTTCTCGTTTTCATATATAACTCACAAGCTTCGCGTTTAGGTTCTGCGACACAAAATGCAAACTTTACAGATTTTACATTGAGACGTTTATGGTCAAGACGACAGACGTCATGTTACTCCGCCTTCAATTACATAGCGCAGCTGATCTTCGCGCTGGCCATGATCCTTGGCTAGTGATTTGTCAGGCTTGAGGTCAGGCGGTCTTCCACATCTAATGCACCTTTATTAGTTGCGGGTGCGAAAAAACAATACCGAATCTACAAGATCTGAAGTTGCCGGACACAGATTCTTACACTGTCTTGCACAAGTGCACTGTGAATGCTTATCTGATTGAAACAGTGCACACGTAAGGCGCCTCACTTCGAATGCTTGGATTAGAGCTAACCAGTTCGCATAAACCTTGCTCCATATCCCGACGAGGTTTATCCCTGCTGTCATGATAGCTGTACAAAAATCACAGTGTTTTTGAACTACCATTCCCCCTTCCGAAAACAGCGATCTGAAGGAAAGCCAAGACGACATCAACTACTATAAAGACCAACATTTTTCAGATTGTGTCTTTCCCTCATTGTTCCGTTCTGCGTGTAGCTCATTTCCACGACACCACTCCGACATCCATGGCTCCTTCTGAAACGCACCCCACCATTGTTCCAGACTCGGAGCCCACAAGTTTTATTTTACCTGACCTCCTCAGCGATTGCCACTATCCCCTGCGAGTGAACCCTCACTCTTATCCAGTTTCTCGCGCGTCCGAACAATGGCTTCTTGATGGAGCTCATCTTGAAGAACCCTTAATCACCAAATTTATGGGCTTGCATGGAGGTGAATTCGCTGCAGTTTGCTATCCTGATGCAGATGCATTCCATCTTCGTGTCTGCTCAGACTTCGTGAACTGGTTGTTCAATATGGACGACTGGCTTGATGAGTTCGATCTTGACGGAACATGGGGAATGCGTGAATGCTGTATTTCTGCGTTACGCGACCCCACCAACTTCCAGACAGAAAAGCATGGTGGAAACATGTGCAAATCGTGCGTTTATTATAGTATTATACACATCCACTTAAATCGGTCTCTAGGTACTTTAGTCGCTTTAAGCAGACCGGTGGCCCAGGCTGCACTGAGCGGTTTATCCATACATTGGACTTGTTCTTCATTGCCGTGGCCAAGGAGGTGGATGACCGTGCAAAGGGACATATCCCTGATCTTGAATCCTACATCGCCGTGAGGCGAGACACGAGCGGCCTCAAACCTTGTTTTGCCCTCATCGAATATGCAGCTGGAATTGATCTCCCCAACGAAGTAATGTCGCATCCGGTTATTATGGCCATGGAGGATACAGCCAATGATCTTGTTAGTTGGTCCAACGTAAAGCACATTCTATTTTCGAGCACCGGAGCCCTGCTCACATAGTTGCTTACAGGATGTTTTCTCTTACAATGTGGAGCAATCCCACCGCGACACGTATAATATGATTCCTGTGCTCATGCAGGAACGAGGCTTGGAATTGCAAAGCGCTGCCGACTACCTCGGCCACTTGTACAAGGATTCCGTGCAACGGTTCGAAGACAACCGTGCTATCCTCCCCTCGTGGGGAGAACAGCTTGACAAACAGGTGGAAATCTATATCCAAGGATTGCAGGACTGGATTGTTGGTTCGCTGCACTGGTCCTTTGATTCCACCCGCTATTTCGGGAAGGATGGACATGCAGTCAAGCGGGATCGCATTGTCAAGCTACTCCCAAAAAGGCCCTTATAGATCCGCTACCAATTCCTGATCGCAGAATTTTTTTTTTTTTAAATTTGTATTCATCTTCCTGACATATCCTAATGTAGACGGGACATATATTCTACATCCTTATGTGTCGAAGAGTGTATGGCAATCATTAGCTAGTACTTTCTCCGAGTGGAGAGAAATACATAGAGTGAGAATTGTATTAGCGGTGACGGGGCAAACATGTTCTGGTCTCGATGAGATATCAAGATTCATTTTCAACCAGAGAGGACTTGGCGGATCATAGAAAATTCGGATGCCTCGATGTATTAACCATGACTTGGGATGACGTGAGGGTATGGCACAGGCTTTTAGCACTCAGATCACGGAGCATCACATTCGAGAGAAGTTCGAGGCCAAGAGTTGAATTATTATTGGGGGAACGGACACAGGGATAACATCATTACCTTGGAATCGATAGGGACCTCTACCATCAATATTTTGACCACATCTTCTGGACCCTGGTCTGGAAATTATGTGCTCCAAGTTTGATGAATCTGCATATGACTTGTTTTAATGCTGAAAGTTCTGGCATAATGCATGACGTACGTGTCACATTGCGGCGACTACTTTCTCAGCGAGCGAGCCTATTGTCAAGGGTGATATACGTTCTCCTCGGAAGGCAGGTGGCAACTACATAATATACCGATGAAGCTGCAACCGTGCAAGAAGTAGCGGTAGGCCAAAGGAAGATAGAAACCAACATGCTTGGGCCTAGATGACGAGAGACCATGCCATACTGACAGACCAGACGCCAGTTCAGGGTACGATAGACGAGCAGATTCCGAGAAAATGTCTGGGGTCATAATCTATTGAACACTCAGTAGTATGAAGAAGCAAACTTACGGAGATTCAGATGAAGTTCAGATACTACCTGATAGATAGGTAGATAACGAGAAGATACCTGGCATGCTATGATCTCGAAGAAGATGAATCCAATCTTTTGTCGAGTATCACGGAGATCGATGTGATCCGCGAATGGATTAGCACCTAAGTAGCATAATGATGCTGTCTCCAAAGGATATCAGATGAAATTATGATGGGTGGTAGCGAATAAAGCGGTTCCAAGTCGGCCAAGATAAGTTGCATGTTGTCATAAAAATCTACATGTGCTGGTACATATGTGAAACGAGTATTGGTGCCATCAGAAATCAAAGAAGACGGGAAGACCAATGCCATCAGCGCAAAGAGAGTCATAGCCCCGTCATTGGACGCCACTTCCACTCCTGCGAACGCCCGATACGGTTGGACCGGTAGAAGCAAGCGGCAGCGACGCACTGGGTGTGGTGATGTCCCCACTGATGATGTCCTGTATAGCAACTTCCAGTGCATCCACTCGATTCGTGTTGCCTGAGAACAGCGTCCTCATATCCGATCGCCTGTGTTCAGTCGTGGCTTGGCATTTGTTGAGCCTTCCGGAGGATTGAGCAGGAGAAAAATGCAGCCAGTAGATCCAGTTGTTGCTGCTCGATGCCTATCAGATTGATAAGAGAGGGTACAGCACGTTGAACAAGAAGAGATAATCTTACAAGGCATTTGATTCGCTTTATCTTTGGCGTTTATCTAGTTGCCATCCGGTTACACCTGAAAATCGCCCTCGAAAAAACCACATACATCTGCCGGCGTCGACGCAGGAGTGACTTTGAGCGGGAGAGCTGTGGACGGCATCTAGGTTCAATTAAGTGCTTCCTCCTGGGCTGACTCCTAAAGTCTGACCAGCCCATCTCACCAGAACACTCGTCCTAATGACCCACTTGCAATGCAATGCAACCGCTCGTTTTCACCCCGCGTTCGTTCTCCCTTTCCGATTTTCTCGACCTTTTTCGACGAGGGCGAAGGAACCCGAGTCACGTGCCGGCGGGGTCAGCGTATCCCGCCTCGAAAAGGCAATCGATCGGGGTCACGTGCGCTTCCCAGGCGTTTTGGCGCTTATTTGAAACAACCATGACATAGTCTTATAGTGTGAGAAAACAAAGACCAGTGTGAAATTTCTGAGCAGTATCAGCGATGATCTCAAACACGCAGCAATCCACTTGTACAACAGAGAACTACGTTCAACAACTGACTCCAAGTAATAAAATTTGTCATCCGCGAATCTCAAATAACCAGCTCAGAGTTGTTTCTGCCACAACTACTTTTCCTTCGCTTTTTACTGTTATTTTTTTTAGAAATTTTTCGTCCGGAACCCACACGATGCCAGCCACCTTTGAACTTGAATTCGATGAACATCATCGCGTTTAAATTGCCTGCCACCGTTCTCCCCATGCAGGGTATGCCATGAGTCACTCTGGATTTCTCTTCTTGGGATTGCAGCGCACACGCCTATGTCTGAGTTTCGAGTTCACATGCCGACATTCTGTACTATTTAATGTTAGCAACGCCCATTCTCTTCACCAATATTGATAACGTCGCGGCGTTTACCTGTTAGACTGCGGGGAGGTCTACCCTGTTCGGTAAATTGGCATCAAGGTGAAATCAAATTCTTCAATCGAGCGTCTCAATGACGACGCGCTCGATTGTCACGCAGGAAGTTTGCCTTTGAGCTCGAGTGAAGACTGCCATATGCCTTTATCGCTTGATCTGGCCTAGCCATTTGTTGTGCGTGCCGTACGGCTTACTTTCCTGGCTCACTCACTGCCCGTTTGAACCATTTTTCTGGATTTTTAGATACGTCAGCAAAGCCTGTTGGAGGCCTGTTCAGAATTCGCCGATGGTTGTTTGCTCTCTTTCGCGAGTAAGTTTCTCTGTGGATGCATCTATCAGTATGGGTACTGGCAGGAAAATCGTTCAGGCTTCTGTTGCGAGGCAACGAACTCGATGTGTTAGGTTCATTCTACGCCTTTGACGGCATCACCGATGCGCTTTCTGCTGGATTAAATCATGAGGTTGATCAGTTTGCACAGGTTGTAGTAGAAAATTTTCTACAGATTGCCACTGTCGGTCATAGACTGTTCCTGACTGGAGATTATAAAGTCCCGTGGTGCTGCCGCACCCTGCCTGCACCGATGAATCGCTGCACTGTTGAAAGAGGATGACTATGTTCGACCGCTAGAGTCCGTCGATGACTATATATGCTGTGGAGGTTTATTCAAACAAGTCTGTAGACTTCCTATCCCACGACAGACGATTGCACCGCGAAATATGGAGCCTTCTCAGATGGATATTTTTTCCACCTCATTACAATATTTATGGCTCTGATGTGCTCTCTTCGATTAGATCGTCCGACCGATGTGAGGCGTTAATTAAGATTTAGAGCTGTTCCTTCCCTTATTTGCATAAAACGTGCTTCCACCTACTTTGATCATGAATGATCGCCCGTGAGAGAATGCTTGCATCTTAGGACAGGACGGGGGACAGGGGAGGCTGCGGCGTGACGGTGTAGTATCGGAGGGTTTGTTCGGGCGAGGCGGATAGTCCGCACAACCGCTGTTGACCTGTTATTCGACATATAATCTCATAGTTCGACTGAAACATTTTAATAAAAAGGTGGGTAGTACAGACGACATAGTTAATAGTTATAAGGATGTACACTGAATAATAGGTCCATCGAACTAGGTGAAGAAGGGAACGAAGATTTTCAGACAGTAAGCCCAAGGACGCTGGGTATACGCCGCCAACTATACTTAAAGCTCATTGCTCCCTGAAATCATAGAATCAGTGTCGGTCTTATGCGCAAAGGAGTGATGAGAAAGACTGACATTTACTACTACAAGCCAAGGCAAGTTATCTGGTGTTGATTCAAGACGTACCGACGGGTGAAACATCGGTTACATGTATGACAAGGGTGCACGATGAAGAGATGCTTTGATTTTACATGCCTCTTGAGGCTTTCCTTGTTAAGCTCTGTGGCACAACCAGCCCAGGCACAATTGATGCGCAAATTATGCGCGCCGCGAATCCCGTGAAATTCGCGCAGGTGATCAGAAAGGTCCTGGAGACAAAATTCGCGGTTGCATGGACCATGTAGTTCCATCCAGTGACATGTGAAGGTCTCGGATGAATGGACAGTCTGTACCAGCACTTTAGTCGCAGCGACACGCAAAGAAGAATTAACCATACAGGCACTGAGAGTTCGTAGAATCCATCGTAGTGGTACGGGTCAGTTGACATTCTGGTGTTGGGAAGACGATTATGGTGAGCGTAATGTTCTTCAGGTTAGACTGTCGGCCGAGACGCTCTTTATTATAAGCTTTCCAGGAGGGCGTTCTTTACGAATCTCGGAGACATGTAACCGTGGGCTGATATGATGCCAGGCCATTTGCGCCTGGAGGAGATGAAGAGAAGATTTCGTTACTAAACGCTCAGCGATCGAATAGGGCGTCAGTTGCATGCGGTCCCGATTCGTGAGCACCGATATATATAACCAAGTATGTATGCAATTGCAGAAACCATTGGAGGCGCACAAGACCGCCACCTCTGGATCAGAGGAACACCGAATCTTATTGCCGAAAGGATAACTCGAACGAGATAAGGATGGCCAACCTGAACGTGCCATGCCATGGCAGCATTAGGTCGCCAAAGGGACAATAAAAAGCAGCCCAAACAGAGAAAGAAGTACAGGTGAAGGCCAGGAAGAGACGCAAAGGGAGTAAGTCAACCGAGAAATTAGTGCTTACCGCTCTCAGCGCTGACAGTATCTCACACGGCGACAAGCTAGCAGTTGATCTCAATGCGATCTTGCTTAGGTATCCATATTGGTTATCAGGGTCATCGGATAATAACGAGAAAGGGATACTAAGTTGCTTCTGGTGTTGTTGCAGAGCAGATGAACCACTATGTCGCGACATTACGTGCACAATAGTGTCACTTGTGATAATGAAATGCTCTCCTTGATCATTTGTTGGCACAAGGAAGCACATCAAGCCTGCACCCGTCTCATAGTCGGTGCGGAAGTACCTGATTCACGGGTGAGCATCGTGGATTTCCTAGTTGAAATTAGGCAGGGTATTCAAGTTTGACATTTAACCACGAGTTCCTCACCTTGCAGATAAAGGTTTGACCTTTCCTGTTTCCGGGCAGGTCCAGCTCTAGCCTACGATATCAGAACAATTAGAAGGTTTTTCGTTGACGCCCAATCACCCAGCAACGAGATTTCTTCGGTGCGAGCAGGGTAATCATCGAGCCTATTACCGCAGATTTCGGAGAAAGGTAATTTTCCAGCTGAGGACCCGAACTCCCCTATCAACCAAAGACAGTGAAATTACGAGGCAGACCAACAGTAAGAGCTTCGGACAGAGTTGTGGTAGATTTGTCGCGAGCTATTCGTAGCATCAACGTCCAATCGGGGAGCTCCATTAAAGATCGATGAAACAGTGAACTTCGCATTTGCTGGATAGCCTGGGGTACCTGTAGTCCTGTAGTCCTGGGTTCAATCACCGTCAGAGTTGCAAACTGGGAAAGGCATAGGCGAATCCCGCACTACCTTGGGCCTTGGTTGCCTTAGCATCACCGAGGTAACATCACTCAGGGAGGGGTTGCCACGCACATGCAAATCTAGCGCTGTCGCGAGGTGAACTGAAGCGAATCGAAGTAAAAATTCCACGTACTTTCAACTTTGGAAGACTTCGACGGTAATGAAGTCAGTTGGAAAGTTAGTTCGTTTGACTTCGCGAAGTTGCTTAACTAAGTTCAACCACTAGTTGGGCGCAACCAATTAGATAGTAGGGAGCAAAACTACTTGGAACTTAGTTTTGACCAATCGCAACGGCAATTGCCACCAGTGGCCAAACTTGGCAAAACTCTCATGCGATATGGAGTACTGTTAATTATACGACCACAACTTCACATTTGAGCGTGACCATGTCGCCGAACAAAATTCAGATTTGCCTGCTGCATAGCGTTCAAGCTAGCAACGATATAATTGTCAAGCATCCCTGGGCCAGACTCCTTTTTTTTGTTGGTAGCGACAACAGCATCGGACAGACCATTTTCTGGGGTACGATCAGGAGCAGAGGAATCCCGGAAAAGTGGTTCTTTTGTCTGCCTGATGGCTGCACCTTTCTGTATCAAGGCCTTGCGAGCTTCGTTGTGAATGAATGGTGGAGCATCTGAGCAGTCTTTGAGGTTGGTGAGATGCACTGGGAGGAAACAGTGGTTATCTTGTCCTTCAATGCATTGACCATTTCCGCTACAGTTACTAGATATGCTCATAATGCATAGCGTCGGGACCGTGAAAATTTTATGCATTATGAGATGTATGCAATACCATGTATGTGACATATGTGACCTCCGCCAAATGTGTGACAGCAGATTATATATTCAAGTCTGCCTGGCAGTCATGAATTCAATTCTTCTCGTCGTACCACGAAAAATACGAAATTGCATTGATAAGTTGAGTGAAAACTGAGGATCACCGCATGCAGCCGACCTCGATCCGCTGGGATAAATCAAGGAGATCTGTGCGTGTAATTGAGTATTGTATATCCCATCCTATTATCTTGGTACCTCATAATGCATAATGGCCTTCCAAAGGCTATGCACTATGCAATATGCATTATGTAGCTAATTAATTGAGAACCACGGCGGGATCCTGAAAAGTTGATGCATTATGAGCATATCTACTAAGTAACTGTAGTTGGAATGCAATAGTTGCATTTCGACGAGACTCATTATTAACTTTCTCAAGTTCATTGAAATTATCAGTCAGGATTTCGGCTGGTGGTCTACCACCAGGATGCTTTTCGTCATAGACATCTTAGAATGAGATCAGTGGTAGCAATCGAAAAAATTGCTGTGCATGCTATGTATTCCTCTGAACTATGCAAAGTACCGAAGGACTGAGAATCCATCATATGCTCAGATTGGTAGAATCAAGTGTGCATGACGTCCACGTTCGACTCATGCGGGTGCCAGATTCACAGAACTATGTTTTGTTATCATGTCACTTAACAAAAATTTCAAACGGTATGGTTAATGTTGTGAGCAGAATGCCGGATTTCTATTTCCTGAAACCTTTCAGGAAACTATAGATATTCATAAGGACACAGATCTTGGGCCTAGAGCAGTTTCATTTACTATTACGGTAGACATACCTGGTGGAAGATTTGCCGGCACTTGCCAGAGTGGCAAAACTGGTGCGGCAAGTTAACGGCGCAGTAACTAAGTTACAGAGCAATTCTTTTCGGAAGCGACACATTTTGCAAACCTAATGTGATTGAAAGGTAAGAGTAACTCAGTTGGAGTATGTAGTTGAATTTGGGCTGAGCATGATCCCAACTTTTTCACCGTCCAAAAACGCGCTGCGATGCACTGGGGAAGCGCATGCGCACAGAGTTTGTTTGTTGTTGTGATCTAGGGTGGATCTTCGGTTCAAATGCATCCACGCGGGGCGTGAACTTGTGAACCTTTGCATTATTTGTGGATGTCAACCTCCGAGTCTGAGTACTGACTCTTAGTCTGTACCTATCAGGGCAATAGAGGAGATCCAAGGTGAGCATCTCCGAAACTTGTTTCTTGTTCCAACTACCTTGTAATACTGCCGCTGATCCTAGGTCGTTTGCCAGACCTTTCAGATTCCCCTTTCTGCGGCGACCTTGACAATGATAAGACAGACCAAAATCAACAAATGGTCCGCTCCCCAATCCAGGATTATGACTATCACGAGGCACACTGTGATGATATAACACCGCGCGTAACGCGTTTGAAGTACTCGGTCTCTTGGATCTGTGAGGTCATTGCGCCGCGTTTCATCTTTACGCCTAACCCGCAAAGTTTAATCCTGCTATCACAACTTCTATCCGACACCGAGTGTTGTTGTGGCTGATTCACAGCACCTTTGAAAGATGGACCACATGGAGAAATAGAACAACATATGTTATCCACTGTAAAAACTGACATGCTTCAGAGCAATTTGTCTCTTAACTCTTTTATTGTCTCATATAGCTCATCTCGACGTTCACGATGCAAGTCTTCCGAACATCCATGACTCCTACTGCAATCTACACGACCGCTCTTCATGACTGCGAGCCCGTAGAATTCGTGTTATCAGACCTCGTCAGTGTTTGCTACTATCCCCTGCGACTCAACCCTCACTCTTGTCCAGTCTCTCGCGTGTCCGAACAATGGCTTCTTAACGGAGCACGTCTTATTGAACCCTGATAAGGTTGCACGCAGGTGAACTCACCGCAGCTTGCTATCCTGATGCAGATGCATTCCATCTTCGAGTCTGCTCGGACTTCGTGAACTGGTTGTTTAATATGGGCGATTGGATGGATGAGTTCGATGTCAACAATACGCGCGCAATGCGTGAATGCTGCATTTCTGCATTCCACGATCCCATCAACTTCCAGACGGAAAAACTTTCTGGGAAGATATGCAAATCGTGGGTTGATTTATCTTACATGTTATCGTATATTCCCTTGACATTCAAAAGGCTCTTAGGTACTTCAATCGCTTTAGGCAGTCCGGTGGCCCAGACTGCACCGAGCGGTTTATCCGCACAATGGACTTGTTCTTTATTGCCGTGGCTAAGGAGGTGGATGACCGTGCAAAGGGACACATCCCTGATCTTGAATCTTATATCGCTATGAGCCGAGACACGAGTGGCTGCAAACCTTGTTTTGTCCTCATCGAATATGCAGCTCGGATTGATCTCCCCGACGAAGTAGTGTCGCAACCGGTTATTATGGCCATGGAGGAGGCAACCAATGATCTCGTTACTTGGTCCAACGTAAATCACATTCTATTTTCGAGCACCGGAGCCCTGCTCACATAATTGCTTACAGGATCTTTTTTCTTACAATGTGGAGCAATCTCGCCGTGATACGCATAATATGATTGTTGTGCTCATGCGGGAACGAGGCTTGGAATTGCAAAGCGCTATCGACTGCGTCGGCCAGCTGTGCAAGGATTCCGTGCAACGGTTTGAAGACAACCGTGCTATCCTCCCGTCGTGGGGAGAACAGCTTGACAAACAGGTGGGAATCTATATCGAAGGGTTGCAGAACTGGATTGTTGGTTCGCTGCACTGGTCCTTTGACTCCACCCGCTATTTCGGGAAGGATGGACATGCAGTCAAGCAGGACCGCATCATCAAGTTACTTCCCAGAGGGCCAATGTAGTCCCGATACCGTTGTAACGGTTCCTCTGAGTGAGATTTCACCTCTCCGTTGCACTGCGCACTGGTTCTGGCTTGCTGCACCTTCTACATCTCAGCATGAAGCTGGATATCATACTTAAAATGCTTTTCGTGCAATGCCTAATGGCCTCAAATGTCTCTTCCGTATGCTTGTGATGTTGATGTATTGGGCTAGTTGATGTACTATATAACATTATCCGTAGAACAGATTTGAGCAAATAGAGTTGTCGTGGCCATCTCAAGGGATATTGCCAGTCAGTGGTACAAAATCTCATCTACTTTGAATTAGGGCTCGCCGCAGTGATCAATTACATAGTGCTTCGCCCTTCTCTGCTCTGTGCCTCCAACGCCATCAACATTCTCGGGCGTTACTTCGTCTAAGTTAGTCTAAAGCACCATTAATGGCATAACACTCCTCGTGAGGTCAAAGGACGCACCCTCCCGCGGTCAGCACCTGCCTCGATTAACATCACCGCAGCCTGTGCATGAGCAGAGTCCATAGCGAGATGAAGGGGCGTGTTGCCTGAGAACGGCGACCTCATCAGCTTAGTCCGAAGAAAGCTACCATGTACCTACCTGTCCGATCGCCTGTGTTCAGTCGTAGCTTAGCATTTGTTGAGCCTTCTGGAGGATTGAGCAGGAGAGCAATGAAGCCAGTAGATCCAGTTGTTGCTGCTCGATGCCTAAGAGTATTGTGATTGATAAGAGAGGATACCGCATGTTGAACGAAATGAAATAATCTCACAAGGGGTTTTGATTCGCTTTATCTTTAGCGTTTATCTAGTTGCCATTCGGTTACACCTGAGAATCGCCCTCGAAGAAACCACATACGTCTGCTCCCCTTTCGATCAGGAACCTTCCGATCTGCGGAAGTAAAGTTTACACGTGAACATATATGGATACGTTCACAACATCAACCCCTACTTACGTCAATGCGGGACTTTGATGCCGCGTAGTGTCTGAGTGGCTCCAGTCAGAACCGATCAAAGTAATCGCAAGCGGAAACATTACTGACAGAGGAGTGATTCCCTTGTCATTCTTTCTATTCACGTCCGCGCCAGCGCCCACTAGCTCTCGAACGATGTCTTCATTACCTGCGCTTACTGGGGAGCATAAGTCCATGCCTGCGCTATGCTCGCACGCCCAAAATATCCTACCAGCTATGTGCAAGGCCGTCCAGCCACCCTCGTCCGCTTTGTCCACGTCACAGTTCTTCGCTATGAGATAGCATGCGATCTCGGTCGAGCCGCTCGACGCGGCCCAATGCAATGGCGTCCTACCATCCTGGGCAGATGCGAGAGATATGTTCCAAATCACCAAGATTACACAAGGGCTGGCTAGCTCACGTCATCTACAGCATCCACAAGCTTCGGGTTCTCTTCTGTCAACGCTCGAACAAGGGCTGGTTGATCTGAAGAGCAGAAAGTGAGACGTTAGTATGGAGACACAGTAAAGGCGCACTGTTCTGAGCAGCAGCATGGATCGATAGTGCCATCTTTATGGTTGTAATGTTGAAAGCACTTTTGGCAAGCACGGACCGGGATGTGGTAATGATTACGCGGCCAACTCCTAACCCTAAGCTATGATCTCTAAGATAAATGCAAGATGAATGACTCGAATTTCTTTGTCTTTCCGTGGAGTTTAGACGAAAGTTTGTTTCTACTATCATGCCACGATGAAGATCAGTGCCCGGGCAAATCTCACTCAAGGCCCTGGGCTAATGGTGGATTTACCTACATTCAGAACTGCCACGTAGACGAGAAACAGCAGCGTGAAATTGTCCGTGGCTCAATGACATGGCGGCTAATATCTATGCGACCTGCCTTGCGCCGACTCGTGGCCTGCACCTCCAGTCCGGTGAAAAAATCAGATATGGCCTTGCAAAGCAATTTGGGAGGAATTCGAAGTAGTTGGGATTCGGAATTGCAATCTGCGTGGTAGCCTGCCTCTCCTCGAGTCGTTTTTTCTTATTGGATTGGAGAGTACATGAACGCCGATGACCAATGTTCAGGGAGACCGTCGACTTGGCACAAGTTGCAGCTCTCAGGAAGGTGATTGAATTTAACGAGAACTAACTCGAGTACCTGGACATGCTTTCAACTTGAATCAACCTCTGTCAGCGTTCGCCACTTGAGTCACTTGATGCCCAAAATCGCTTACAACAAATCTCTGCCCTTTTGCAGGAAGACCTTGCTTTCACAATCCTAGCATGCGGCTTCACACGAATGTATGACAGTGCTCTGGTCAAGGAGGGTTCCTCAGTTGACGACCACTTTTCCTCGTGTTCTTCGAAAATTGCAGTTATATAGCCTGGGATTACCACCTCGTTCGAAACGAAGACATAGAATCTTGCTTGCGAAACTGGATAGCTTGATATGATGACGAGGTGGGTTTAAGGAGAACTTTCGGCCATCCGACACCATAGGGCTGGAGAGTCACTGGCCTAACGACACCCGGAGGGTCTAGAGTTTTGGGCAAAAGGTACATAACAGATAGCAGACTCATACTTAATCTTGCAGGGTTCTTTGTCGCTAGGACCAATCGAGTTCAGCAATACGCAGATCAGGTCCTTATTGCTCCAAAGAAACGACCCTGCAGGCTTCATCTGTTATCTTGTTCCCACAAACGGTGACGGAGAGCCTCTTGCCATCGTGGGTAGCATTATAGTGTGCGCAATGGCAGCGACATGGTGCTGCACCTGCTATGTGACAATAATTGAGCTAACGAGGCAACCTGGGGCCCCGTCGACGCTGTTATCCGATGGTTTTGATAGCCAGCAGGAAACCAGAGTAAGGCCATCTCATATGGCTAACGTTTGCGGAGAGCATTTGTATTAGCGCTCGATAGTGTCAATCACTAAATTTATCACGCGTTACATACGGCGCCAAAACCCTTTGTGCATGTTCGTTTTTTGGTTTCATCTGGTATCCTTCACTTTCGGGCTGGCTTCCATTCTGCAGCTGGTCCTCGGCCATGTTGGTGGGTGGAAACCGGCATGGGGCCACGTACCCGATTGTGGCATGGCGCGCTTGGCCAACTCTCCTGGTCTAATGCATATTACCTTTGGCGACGGAAACCGACCCATTTCCAGAGAATTGTTATAATGGTACACCCTTGGTCGCCGGTGTACATCATGGATGGTGCGTCGCTTAGAGACCCGGTAATATTGGCGATTCATTTGTTTATCAACCAATAAATTCTTCACCGTCCAGGTGAAAATGCCTGGCACCCCGCCAGCCCCGCCAGCTGGAGTCCTCTCCAGGCTGGCCGGGCAGAATGGCCCTAATGGCATGCTACTCGCTATATATCTACGGTTCGCGCTCACCGTCGCTTCCTCATATTATTCTAGTCTTCACATAGCCCGATCATTACAATCATTCCCGACATGCCTTCATTCCACGAATACCCAGCTCGCCCGAATGTAAGCTATCAATTTTTTCACCTTGCATCGTTGTATTTAAATAACGTTTGCAGAACCATAGTTTGGGTGAAGCATTCAAGTGCGAGTGGGATGGCGGATTTGGGTACGGATTGCGTTGTAGCGATGTGTTTCGTGGACATGATCTTTCTGCCCACCTGCGAGAGGCTCACGGTGTTCGCGGGTCAGACAAGCTACCCGTGAACTGCCTATGGGAGGACTGTGGTATGACGATGAATAAGGAGAGCCTTGCGAGGCATATAGAAGAAGTCCATCTTCATATTGCACACCTCTGTGGCACCTGCAGGAAGAAGAGTTACTCGCGTAGAGACACCTTGAGAAGACACGAGATGACTTGCTCTGGTTCGTAAATGTATGATCTTCCTATGACTTTCTCGCGTATGACCAGCGCTAACAATTATCTCAGGCGATCCATAGTGTGGAGTCCGAATTGGGTATATGCAGGACTGTTCCAAGCATTCGAAAGAAGCTGTGCTTGACTTTGAAGTTTGTTGGGATGCCTGCCGATATTATGTTTTGTTCTCTATGTTATTTATCACCCGGGTGGTTATGCTTGCACTGGATTACAGTAGTTACTACATATGCGCTCCCAAGAATATACTATGAATTTATGTGGAATATGTGTATCAAGGGTACCAGGCGTTATGCAATCCTAGACGCGCAAAACAGAATCAAAGGACACAATCTCATCTTATTTCCCAATGACACTTTAAAAATCACAAGGATCAATGAGGCTTTGTGCCGACATCCAGAAGTCTTGCAAAAGATATGTCCTTCTCTGCAGGCCCACGCGTAGCTTCCACAAAAAGAAAGCTGCCCAGCAAGATTCGCAGGATCGCATATCGATAGATTTGCCCGCAAAGTGATGTACATATCAAGTTTACTATAGGTAAGTGGCGCTTGTGCTCATGTCAGTCGGACAATCGAAACCCAACTGTTCGAAAGCACATCGGTCATCAAAGTGGCATTTGTTAGAATAAACATTCCCCGAGTACGCCTCATCTCTTGCAGCGTCGTCTGTGCAGTAGAATAACGAAGGAGACTCCCAGACACTCTGGATGACTGAGTTTCAATAAACCTCAGCGTATGCAGCCATCGAGGAACTCTAGTGAACGAAGAATCCCGTCTCTTCCGGCCCTGCAGTGATTTGTCGGAGCAGTGGCAACGACTCCACGGGGTATTTTAGATCTCCAGTCTAGGAACGGCGATGGCAATCTGCATGAGAACGAGTCACAACCGAGTCTCCATGAAAAATTGTGTGAACAGACCCCATAATTCATTTCAGCAGCCATCGCATCAACAATGCCTTCAGGGACTGGGTATCACATGAACCAATTTATTGATAGTTAGTTCATTATCACCTTGCGACAGAAGCCCCACCAATTGCATCGGAAGATGAAACCAATATCGATAGGCGCATCCCCCCAAAAAACTGGTATAAACGAAGCAGAATGGAATGCCATGGCTGGAGGTGACGTCAACCCAATGGTGGGTGAATTCAAAACAGACCTCCGGGTCAGTTCAGTTATCCACTCGGGCCTAAGCACAGACTCTTATAATATCCTCATCGCTCCGTGCTCGACTCGAAAAATGCGCAACTACTTCCCGCCTGAAAATCGAGTGAGTTTTCACTGACTTGCAATAAGAAGTTCAGGATTATATTTGACCCACATTGACGCCCATTTACTGAATGAAGACTTCCCGCAGTCTGATGTAAGTGGAGATTGCCAACATTGAATGTCGACACGTGAATCCGAAGCTCGGGGGATGGGCGGATATGAGTGTTGCGTGTGCGTTATACTCTGAAGGATGGCCAGGGAAAACCACCACCTTACTGAGTCCTCTGACGCTTTATTGCAAAGACAACCGAGGAAGACGACTGTGACGGACAAACGAGATGGCCTCCATTCTGCTGATAGATGTGAGTCGGAAGTAACTCCAGACCATTGGAAACGTGGCAGGCATATTCAGAGTCTTCATGGTAGGCAAAGGATAGGGTAAGCGGTCTAGGATACCTGATTCGCGGATGGATCGCGATGATGACAAATTGTCACTTCGTAACCCATTGAAATTGCAATTGATCTGTCTTCGGAGGCTCATAGCGGCATTGAGCATTGAGTACGGTAAATCCTTTGGCTAGTCACTTTCGGGAAGGCCATCGACCCTCGTGCGATTTGCAATTCTGAAGACACGCGAATGTGGAACTCGGGTTGGACTCGGGTCCCGTCGAACATCGAGCGGCGAGCCCAGGCTTCGAAGATCGGTGTTCCATCAATCTTTATTAGCTGTACCTGGCTCCTCAATGCTAAGAATGGCTTACGACGATCTCGCTGAGTCTATCGAAAGTCTTCCTCGTGATCCGAGCGTCACCAACACTGGTACCAATGCATGAGAGTGCTCCTCAGCCTTTCAACCAGCTCCGCCCCCCCAAGTATGGGATGGCTACCTCAGTCACAATCACTAGTGATGCCTCGGCGGATTGACTTCCAGGTTGGTCCAAGTGAGCTTTTACTTTTGGTTATCATCTGACGTCGTAGGACTGGAGAGCCATGTCATTTGCCCAGCGAAACCCAAGGTCAAAGTTTTGTCCGCAAGTGACGAACTCATGATTAAGACTTGCCTGGATACTGATTTCAGTGCTCAACAGTGGAATCAACAACACTCACTTCCAAATCACGGTTTTTTCCCTTGACACGGACTACCAGACGGTGCATGCTTGATGCGCTGCATTGTGTCAACAAATAGCGTCCGACTGTCAGGAGCAGCATCGTAGACAAGGCATGACGGCGTATATGCTTTTGTGGCAATATCAGAGCTGATGAAACAACTCGATTGTCTTAATAGCCGGTGGGGATATCAAAGAGAGATCACCTCAACAAGAGCTGAAGTTGAGCGTCAGAGGCCGTGAGCGCCTCGGCAACTAATTTATCACACGTTACATGTAGGGTCTAGCTTTTCCCCTTCTCGTATGTTTCCTTACCTTCAAATGTCGTCGCTGCGGGCCACCTCCCTTCTGTTTGGTTCTTTGCCCTTGGCCAGATGGAATGGAAACTATGTACCTAATCCCGACTTCAACATGGCGTGCTTGGTTACCCTTTCCATTTTAACTTTTTCGGCGAAGGAATTCGAGCTGAGCTGAATTTTTAGAATCTTGCACGGATACCCGGTGACGTTGTCGATATTCAAGGACAAAACGCTCCTTCGAGGTCTGGGACCGCTGGCGGCTGGCGTGTACTTCATGGCCATGGTTTTGTCGGCCAGTTAAAGAAAATTTCACTCTAGAAAGCCTTGGTTTGTCTGGCACCCCACCAGTATACGAGGTTGGAATCCCCCTCCAGGTGGCATCGGAGTTTTAGAGCGATAGCCATCATGGCAAGGAGCCAAAGGATAAAAACGCAAGGATTCAGACCTCAAATATCGCCCACAACTACTGTCGCTCTCGCCAAATGTCCAATAATTACTTTAACGATGAATTATATGCAGCCTCCCTTTTGCATGGTCCTGTGAGTATTACATCGTCTCCCATCTATCACTGTGCCTCAAGTGACACGTACAGGGGGTCCATTCTTCCGAAGAGATATTCATATGTCAATGGATGGGACCATTTGGACTGTGCTACCACGAATTTTATGGCCGAGACCTTTCTGTTCACCTCCGCGAAGTTCACGGAATTCGCGGCGCAGACAGATCTCCCGTCATCTGCGCTTGGGATGGTTGTAATGCAGGGCTCAACAAGGGCAACCTGCCCAGGCATGTAAAATCAAAGCACCTCTCAATCGTGTATCCTTGCGCTACGTGCAACCGGCGTTACACCCGTCCGTACAATTTGTCTCAACACCAGACAAATTGCCCTGGGTTGCAGGCGTAAATGTCAGTTTATGACACCATTGCGCATGGGGTTGATACTGATTAGCAATCTTAGGAAATTGGTCAGATAATTTTTGAGTTGGGGTAAATGGCGGAGCGTGCCCGGCGTTTGAAGGCTTACGGTTTGAGTTCTGAGAGTGGATTATATTTTGTTGATTTCCGTACGCGCACTCATGGACTTCCGCTATTTCGTGCAGTCACCACAGATTGATGACGACGATTTAATTCGCATTTATAAGTTCTATGAGACTATGTTCTATGCGCGTCACTATGGCCAGTGTCATTTATATTTGCTATTTACCTCGCTATCAAATGTTTCACTCGAAGCATGCGATGAAATATATTTTGAACAGCGGAATGCACAGTGGTTGTGTCAGATTTTGAGACTGCACAACAGCTTTCCCTTATTCCGTGCGTTTTAGCTCCGCCCTAAGTTTCAACCCATTCTCCCATCATTTCATTGGCATGATCTAAGTAGGTAAGTATATGTAGATCTCGTTTTGTAACGGCAGGGCGCCTCGAACAACTCTAGATTCTATGACGCATTTGCTCACACAGACAATCGAGACCAAGAAATCGAAGAAAGCACATCAGTCATCAGAGTCATAGCTATTGTAATGGGGTAGAGTATATACTCTCTGAGAATGCTTCATCTGTTGCAGCGGAATCGTCTGTGCGGCGGAAATCGTAACGGATGGTATTCCTGGGGACTCTGTAGAGGTAAAACGAGCCTCCACAGATACGTGACCGAACAGTGATTCGTGCTCCCAGTGAGGTTTATCATGTGCTCCAGTCCGCAACGGTCTAGGGGTGACTACGGCAATCTGTACGAGGACATGAAACCAAATTTTGATATCGATAGACCCAAACTCACAATCATAAAATAGAGTAGAATCCGATACCTGGTAGCGCTGTCAGTAACTTGCTCTAAGAAGCTCGGTTGACGAATAGTTATATTTGACCCACCTTGACGCCCATTTACTGAACGAGGCAGACTTCCCCGCAGTGTAACAGGTGTGTCATTGGTGATAAGAGTAAATACTAGAGATTGCCAGCATCGAATGTCGACACGTGAATTCGAAGCTCGGGGAATGAGTGGATATGAATGTTACATGTGCGTCATACCCTGAAGCCTGAAGGATGGCCAGGGAAAACCACCACCTTACTGAGTCCTCTGACTTTCTACTACAAAGAGGACGACGAACAAGATGGCCTCCATTGCTGACAAGCGTGACTGCAGAGTCCAGGCCATTGAAAACTTGGCAAGCACAATTAGAGCCTTTCATGAATCACGAAAAAAAAAGGTAAGTAGAGGACAGTTTAGACTGTCTAGGGCAGTCTGTATACTAAAGAGTTGCAATGCCGCATACATTCGCGGACTGTAGATCGCAATGATGACAAATTGTTATTTCCCAAGTTGCGTCCAACCCATTGAAATTGTCATGGATTCTTCGGTCGTTGGAGGCTTAGCGCTTAACGTTGAGTACGGTAAATCCTTTGACCGGTAACTTTCGGGGAGGCCATCGACCCTTTGACAAACTCTCGCGGTTTGCAATTCTCAAAACGCGCTGCGGGCCCGTCCGAGAACATCGAGTCCAGGCTTTGAAGTTTACTACCAGTGTTCCATCAATTTTTATTAGCTGCCACCTGACTCCTCAATGCTAAGAATGGCTTACGGCGATCTCGCTGCCTCTACTATCGAAAGTCTGCCTCGCGACCCGAACGTCACCAACACTGATACCAATGCATGAGAGTGCTCCTCAGCCTTTCAGTCAGTGTTGCTTGACTCTCTCCTAATTATTGGATGGCTACCTCAGTCACAATCATTAGCGATGCCACGGCGGTATGACTTCCAGGTGGCAGGTGGTCCCAGTGAGTTTTACTTTTGGTTATCATCTGACATCGTAGGACTGGAGGGTCATTTTCCGGGTGAAACCCAAGGTCAAGGTTTTGTCCGCAAGTGACGAACTCATGATTAAAACTTGCAGAGATACTGATTTCAGCTGCTCAGCAATGGAATCAACAATACTCACTTCCGAATGTCATTTTTTACTCTTGACACGGACTACCAGACGGTGCATGCTTGATGTGCTGCATTGTGTCAGCAAAGAGTGTCTGACTGTCAGCAGCAGCGTCATAGCATGCAATGATAGGAAAATAGTAGTGCGTCTTCTCCTGCAGCAATATCAGAGCTGATGGGACAACTTGATTGTCTTGATAGCCGTTAGGGATGTCAAAGCGAGATCACCTCAACAAGAGCTACATAGAGTTGAGCGTCAGAGGCCGTTAGCGCCTCGGCAACTAATTTATCACACGTTACATGTAGGGTTCCACTTTCCCTCTTGTCTTTCTATTACACTCAAATGGTTCGCTGCGGGCCACCTTCCTTCCTTCTGTTTGGTTCTTTGCCCTTGGCCGGATGGAGTGGGGGCCGTGTACATAATTCCGACTTCAAAGTGGCACGCTTGGCTATACTTCTCGTTTCAAGGTTTCCGGCAAAGATATTCGACGCTGAGCTAATCTCTCACGGGATCCTCGGCGACATATACAGATACTCAGGAACGACAGTCACCGAGATCCGGGACCGTCAGAAATTGGTGCATGACGATCACGGTTTTGTCGACCAACTAAATGTAAGTTCACCCTAAAGCCACGGTCTGTATGGCACCCTACCAGTACACGAGGTTGGAGTCCCATCCAGGCTGGCATCGGAGCTTTATCTTCAACATACTAAAAGCTTACTCTACGGTAAAGGAAATTCGTCAAATCATCATCTTCCGAGTCACGCAAAAATGGGGACATACCAATATAATGTCCTCACCAACCAGCAAGAACTCGTCTTTGTACAACCTGTACGTTCTAGATATTATTCGTGTGTTGCAGGACTAAAGTAGTACATAGGTAATCCATTCGATTGACGAGATCTTCACGTGTTACTGTATCGGACAGTCTGGACAGCTATGCTACCACACAATTAGCGGTCACGATGTTTCTGCTCATCTTCGTGAAATTCACGACATTCACGGCCCCGACGATAAGCACCTTCGTTGCCCTTGGAGTGGCTGTTCCAAAGAGATTAAGAAAGAGTCTCTCACAAGACACGTTCAATCTGTGCACCTCAACATTCAGTACGCTTGCGATACCTGTAACCAGAGCTTCTCTCGCATGTACGGGTTGAGAGTACATAAGAGGACTTGCACGGGCCCACAGCAGTAATGGTCAGTCCTTCTCATCCTTTCGCCTAATGCCGACGCTGATTTAGGGAATAATAGGCCGTATCGTGTTTTACGTTCAGCGGATAGCGGCGTGTGCCCAGCGTTCAAGGGCTTCGGTTTAATTTGTTAGAGTGGATTTTATTTTTTGTCAAGACTCTAGGGTGATACGTTCTAAACTCCCGACGTGATGTATATTGGATCGTTGGAGTCGAAGAGTCGTCATCCGTACCTGATATGTTTTTCATCATTCTTTAATATTTATATCGACTATCGTCATCCTGCACACCTCATTCTCTTTACTGTCGACTGAGACTTGTTTACTAGTCCTACATCTTTATCGCAGGAGATATTCAGTTACCTAGTAAGATAGACTTCTGGTTGATCACATGACCTGATGTGACTATTCGATGAATATGCATCTAACTCATTGTACAGGACATCTGAGCCAAATTCATTCTATGATTATGTGCGGAGAGTCAGCAGCAAGAGAGTCATGTAATTTTTAGAATCTAATTCGGAGAACTAATAAGAGACGAGTAGGCATTATAGTCTCACGTGATCACATCGGTCACAAACGAGTCACAGTGTTACATTTATCTTGAAAATGCCTACTCCTCCTTCAATTCTCAAAAGTAAAGATTTTGAGTAGAGCAATTTGATACTACACTGCATGCTCTCAATATCATAGAATATATTTCGCTAATTCTCATTCTGAAGCAGGTTACAAGCCAAATGAACATTATTCTGACCAAAGTCATGTGATCAACCAGAATATGAACGAGGTCTATCTTACTATGTACAAGGAATCACCTTCGGTCGGATGAAGAATGTGAAGATTATATGAATTTTTTTGGTATCGTATGATTTGCGTGAGTAAATTATAATAGTAGTCTGTCGTATACTACGTTTGTGCAGTCCTTGTTCTGGTTGGAGTCGCTAAATAAGCATAGCATATCCCTGCTGTTTCGCACTCTAGATAACGCAGTATACAATTGTCCGTGTGCGAACGGATCCATTCGCAGGTCCAGTACTGTATGCGAGAGAGTCAGGCCTTGGCAACTGTTGAACGTCGTTGCGTAAGCGAGACGCAGAGGGAATTGCTTGCGATGTACAGTCCAGCCACTGCGCGGCGGTTTAAAGGGGAAGGTGATTCACGGAATGCAGTGCCTGTGCGAGGTGTGCAATAGCTGCACTTCAACGAACCGACGGTGAAGTCGAGTTATGCAAACTCGCGCGTTTCGCACCAGTCCTTTTTCAACTGAAAGGTTACGTTGAATGGAGCATATACAGCCCACTTTAAGGTTTAGGCAGTGAGGAGGGATCCCGGGGTGCGTTAACATGGCGAGAAATTCTGGGGTCTCTTCGGGTGGATGGAGAGCATCGTGTTCTGCTTCGACGACGATATCGGAGCTAAAGTAAGATGCTACATATGAATGAGCATTGATCCTTGATTGACATATATGCCACTTACTATAATCCCCAGGTAATCTTGCTAATATTTCCTCATTGAAGTCGTTGACGAACATATTACGCGGCGAGAGAAAAGCATGGTCGAGGCAAATATCTGCATTGGCAAGTACATGTTGTGGAAACAGGAATTCGATGGCATCTTCGATACTGGTTGTTTTGGCCAGTGATTGCAGCGGTTGTCGATGTTGTGAGCAGTCTTCTCCGATTTGGTCGACGAAATTAGTGAACTGTGGATCTCCGAAGCTGCGTATCGGTATGGAGAGGGTGTAGAGCCTGATATGCTTCCATAAAGGGGACGGTTTTACAGAAGCTGCTAGTGTTGCCATTTGTCCTGCTCCACTGATGACAGGACCCGCTTGACGAAAGTCGCCAAGTCCTATGAATGGAATTCCACCAAAGGGATTATCTCGCTGACGACAAATGATGCGGCATATGTTGTCAACGCATTCCCATCCTGCTTTATTCATCGACGGTAATTCGTCCCAGATGATGACAGATGCATTTCGAATGAGGTTGGCTCGAGGCGAATGAGGGTGAATGCTGGATTGTAGATGAACGTTATCGTCAGTGACCGGGATGCCAAACATGTGATGTGCTGTTCTTCCGTGATCGTAAGCTATTGCACAAAGCGCTGTGCTTCCCACGATAAGCGCAATTTTTCCTTGCGCACGAAGGGTGGATGAAATCGCTTTGACTAAGAAAGTCTTCCCTCTTCCTGGTTTTCCTTCGATGAAGAAGAATGGTTTGCATCTGAGTTGGATGGAGTCAGTGATAACGTGTAGAATGTGAAGCTGTTCGTTGTTTAGTTGTTGGTACATATTGTCGCTTTCTGCACCGAAGTTAGCACATCAGGAAAAATGGTTTTTGCTATTATAGCTACTAGTAGCTACTAGTAGCTATAATAGCAGTTATAGCAGTTATA
>CAKNEV010000056.1:0-113475 GCA_930272055.1 Rhizopogon roseolus
AACCGAGCCTAATTAAACTTGGCGAGACGCGTGATCACCAAGCTTAATAAGGCTCACTTCCTGGGAAAGCCAGGTGGAATTGTACCGCATACGCGACTCAACTGTTTCTTTTGCCAGTAATCTTAGACTTCACTTGCCATTACTCTACTCGGGTGTCTCATGAAATTCTTTATCGACAATTTACCTGTTTGTATCGTAGACACTATTGAAGAATTACGACGCTAAAGTTTTCCCTGCCTTAGATCATCTTCCCTTATGACCGAATTTACCCTGGTTCGTGCATCCAATGCCATGCCAGTCATGCTTGAACGCTGACTTTGTGGCCTGCAGAACAATATGCGTATATGTGTGATCTCAAGCGAACCCTGGACGCGACAGTATGACACGCATGGATATGGTTTTTGCTGCTACGCTGACTATTTTTCCACTAGGGGCACTGCGTCCTCGAGATGCCTTCAGGAACAGGGAAGACTGTTTCGCTGCTGTCTCTAATCGTGTCATACCAACAAGTATGTTTCAAGTCCGTATCGTGGAGGACTTCTAAACGTTGTCCCACTAGTTTTACCCAACGAAACGAAAACTCATCTATTGCTCACGGACGGTACCGGAGATCGAGAAAGCATTGGCCGAGCTGAAACGTCTCATGGCATACCGGATAAAGTGTGCGGAGACACCCGAAGAGAAAGCGAAAGAAGAAAGTTTTATGGGACTTGGACTCACGAGTAGGAAGAACCTCTGCATACACCCAGATGTGCGTCCATGGTTTTATCAGAAGACACCTGTTTCACAGCTGACTATGCTATCTACCCAGGTTTCTAAGGAGAAGAAGGGAAAAGTAGTCGATGCCCGTTGTCGAGACCTTACCAATTCTGCTGTATGTGAGAAGGGTCGCGCAAACCCCGGTTCAGTCGATTTGTGCGATTGGCATGAGGTGAGGCTGTGATATTGAATTATTGCTGTATTGATATTGAACTATCGTAGAATCTGGGCAAATATGAACCTGGGTCAATAATACCCCCTGGCATATGGACATTAGCCGATGTTCTTCAGCACGGGCGGGACAACAAAACATGTCCATACTTCACAGTCCGACGAATGGTGAGTTGACCATCAATATTATCTAGTATCGCTCATCGACTGTCCAAGATGCCATTCGTGGATGTCATCATCTACTCCTTCCACTATCTGCTTGATCCCAAAGTTGCAGAACAAGTTTCCAAGGAACTCTCCAAAGATGCCATCGTGGTATTCGACGAGGCCCACAATATCGGTAGGGCTTTTCTGTATGTGTTTACATTGCTATAATTTATTGCAGACAATGTATGCATTGAGTCATTGAGCATTGACCTGACCCGGCCCATGTTGGACTCAGCTTCACGCAGTGTCGTGAAACTGAGCGAGAAGATAGAAGAGTTCGTGTTTTTTATTTTATTTTATTATGATATCATGATAGCATTTCCCACAAATTTTCGTTTTCAGAATCAAGGTTACAGACGCGGCTAAACTACAGGACGAGTATGCGAAACTTGTTGAGGGGCTGCAGGAATCGACGGCGGATGCCTCTGACGAAGACGCTTTCATGACTAATCCAGGTTCGTCAAGAGCGAAGGTAGCCCTTTGCTGTACTGAAATTGTCAGCAAAGTTTTGCCGGACGACCTCCTTAAGGAAGCTATTCCAGGAAACATCAGGAAGGCCGAACATTTTGTGGCATTTTTGAAGCGATTTGTGGAATATCTTAAGGTGCATTAGACTGTAGCCCATCGCCGCAGGTCTGCTGACCATTAATATAGACTAGAATGCGCGTTTTGCATGTCGTTGCCGAAACGCCGTTATCTTTCCTACAACACTTGAAAGATATTACTTATATTGAGCGACGACCACTACGGCAAGTATTTCTATATTTTCGTTAATCTTCTCCAACTTCAGTCATCAGATTTTGTGCAGAACGACTACAGTCGATGATCCGTACTTTGGAGTTAAATCGGCTAGACGAGCACTCAGCGTTGCAGAAAGTTGCAAGCTTCGCAACGCTCGTTGCAACATATGAAAAAGGTTTGAATACCGACGTTCCTTGATGTCTGTCTACCTTAACTGTGTTATAGGGTTTCTACTTATTCTAGAGCCATTTGAAACCGATAACGCGACTGTCCCTAATCCCATCTTCCATTTCACGTGAGGGTTTTATTATGTATCCCGACATTGATACCTACCCCGCATGAATTATAGATGCCTCGACCCATCTCTCGCAATCAAACCCGTTTTCGAGCATTTCAGTAGCGTCGTAATTACGTCCGGAACTATTTCTCCGTTGGACATGTATCCGAAGATGCTGCAATTCACCCCCGTCGTGCAAGAGACATATCCTATGACGCTCACGCGCAATGCTTTCCTACCATTGGTGAGTCCTAATGTTGACCTTGATGTTCTTGTCCATGACAGGTAAAGGTCATCACGCGAGGTAGTGACCAAGTCGCTATCAGTTCACGTTTCGAAGTTAGGAACGACCCTGCTGTAGTTCGCAACTTTGGGAGCATTCTTGTCGAGTACAGCAAGATAGTGCCAGATGGCATTGTGGCCTTCTTCCCTAGTTACCTTTACATGGAATCCATCGTGGCAGCGTGGAATGATATGGTAAATTTGCACACCCTTGAGCTTAATGATTCATTAATCTCGTTTATCATTCTTCCAGGGCATTCTGAACGAGGTCTGGAAGAACAAGTTGATATTTGTGGAAACGCCAGATGCAAATGAGACGAGCATCGCCTTGGAAAATTATCGCAGAGTGAGCAATGACCATGTTTCAGCTGTTTACTGAATCAATATAATTACTGCAGGCTTGCGACAATGGTCGAGGAGCCGTTCTACTGTCGGTCGCGCGTGGCAAAGTGTCAGAGGGTATCGATTTTGATCACAACTACGGCAGAGCTGTGATCATGTTTGGGTTCGTGTTGAAATTCATTCGGAGATGCTGAGTGTTAAAATTTTTCTAGGGTACCATATCAATACACGGAAAGCCGGATACTAAAAGCACGATTGGAGTATTTGCGCGATGCATACCGAATAAGAGAATCGGAATTCCTGGGTTTCGATGCTATGCGTAACGCAGCTCAATGCGTCGGGCGTGTCCTCCGAGGTAAGACTGATTGGGGTCTGATGGTCTTCGCAGACAAGGTTTGTCTGTATTTCGAAAATAATAATGGGCTAACACGCCGACGTTGACAGCGTTTTGCTCGTGCTGACAAACGTGCGAAGTTACCCCGGTGGATAAATCAATATATTACGGAGGTTGCATCCAATCTCTCCACTGATATGGCCTTGACGCTGTCCAAGCTATTCATGCGCACAATCTCGCAGAATCCAAATGAAAATCAGACTGGTGTCTCGTTGTGGGCATTGGAAGATATCGAGAGAGCGCAGGCAAAGCAGAAGGAACAATCACTGCTCATGGAGCAACAGCAACAGCAGGGAGAGGACATGGATGATGAGTATGGAGACGGTGGGATTGATGATGACATGTTGGGAGACTTGGATGTGTAGTTATGGAAATGGTGACATGTTCTCGAGACCGTTCCCTTGGGACCACTGAGGTAACGAATATGAGCATTCAGCCTATGCAGAAAACAATACAGGGTAGCATTAGATGATCCAAGACGTGATATGTATACACCGTACAGAAATTGTCAGACTCTAGTAGTGAGGTATATGAAAATAAGGGTTAATGCGGGCATTGTGGACATAATCCCGGACGCTGTGAACAAAGCGAACGGATCAACGCCAGAACCAAATTTAAAGTTGGGGAACACGTACTTCTTGTGTGATCAGCCGCTGGGGTTGACTGGAGAACGACGATCAGTAAGTAACAGAAAGCTTCGCGGAAACAAAAACGGTGGCTTGGCTTACCTATAATACCGACGGCAATTGCACGGTTTCGCCGGTGATCCGCACGTGTTAGGATGACTGCTACTGAGCATGCAGCTTGGTGAAGCACAATCAATGTAAGTATCGCCTTCGAAGGTGAGATGACCGCATGCTAGATTTTTCGTGAAGCGAAGTTGCCTGAAGCACATCTACCAGGAAGGAGATGTGATGTCAACGCTTAATTCAGATATGAAGAACGAAATCTCCCTACAACTTCGTCGGCGGAGGTAGGACAACACTAATAGGCGCGACGCTTGTCAGGTTTTAAATTTACGAAGGCACTGCTTTTGGCGACTTCGTGAGATCTCCCTTCCCGGCGGTATCGTTATCGGCAAGTGATACCAGAAGTACGATAGACTCGCTGGGCAGGAAAAGAAGAAAAAAAAGCAAGGAGCGCTGTCGATGCACTTGAGGCGAAGGAGACCCTCGAATACGCCCGCTTTTAAGTCCAGTGTACTTGCAGTATAATTAACTATTACATACGATTCATCTCGCGGTACAGCTCCGCCAAGTCCCGTGTCATGCCAATTCTCGGTCCACAGGATAGGGCCTTGCATTTGCTTTTCTGGCAAAAAAAGGACGAGTCTCAGGGACGGCGGTGCGAATTTTGAACGAAATTTTCACCCTTTGACGTTGTTTATGGTGGATCGACGTTTATGCATATGGATTCGGGGCCTATGAGGACGTGAGCTTGTATTTCGCCAAGGAATTCGTTTCCCGAAGTGGTGGTACTGTGGTGGTGCTCTTCTCCATTCGTAGAACATGACAAAAAAGGTACCATCTTACCTATCAAAATCCCATTTTATCTCCTCCAAGCCCGAAGGCGCTCAGGATTTTAATCATTTTATAAATAAATCGACACTTTGTGAGATCGGCGAACTTGTAACTGGTCGTCGACGCTGTAGATATCACGCTCACGGTTCTTCGCAGGGACCTAGGCGCCGCCGGCTCACCAAGCTACCCCGCTATTACTGCATGTAAAGCAACCCATCACAGTTGTAAGTGGGCTCCTGTCCGAAGCACTTGCACTGTGTGATAAATCAATCCTGCTACGCCGCTTAGTTCCAATACCATTTTTGAAACAGCTATTTGTTGAGCAAGCAACTCTTCAAATATCTTCTTCATGTCTCGGTAGTGGCTTCTCTGTCCCCACCATCCTGCGAGCCAACCACGTTCCCAGATGACATACTTGTGCTCGGCTCTTGCAGATTTTCCAGATCACCTCTCAATTTAGACAAAGTTGTCATTCGATAAAGAATCACCGATGTCCAAGGAAAACCGAGCTGAAGTAGCGTCACAATCTTTGCTCTCCACGGCTTCGAAATCCTGCGCTTGAATCGGCCTTTTTTGTCGCGCGTGGCAAATACGAATTAGTCTCTGCTGCGGTTTATGGGGCACGAAGGAATGATATTTTTGAGCACCAGATATACCATGGACCCGGACGAGGAACCCCTCGTTGGGACTTTACGCCGTCAAACAACGTTCATGAAAATCTTGGAACGGTACCAAATCAATGGAATACTGGGTGAACCCTGTGATAATCACGTTACCTCTGGCCAAGAAGTCGCTCCTTGTTTTTTGTATCTGTACACGAATATAACGAGAAAGCACACCAGGAGACGGCCGCCAGAATTCACGATCCAGCCCAGATTTGATACCCTTTCGCTGCGTTCTGCTTGGGTCCTAGCAGGTCTCAGCCTTGGGGCGTGCGGTAAATAGCTTCGCCATATAAAGTGCCTTCCGCACATTATCGTCCATTCACTGCTCACATGATACCGCGACTGTCAGTTTATTTACTCACGTTTGAATTGAAGATCCAGTAGGACCTACGAGAATTTAATCATTTGTTATCAGAGTCATGGTCCGGATTTATTGTTAGACTGATTTCGAATTTCAGTACCGCAGCAATTCTTCAGATGCGGAACTGGTAACATGATATCAGCCCATCTATCACTAGCAGCATTAAGACTCCTCTGACGCGAACCCGCCAGTGCCTGGGATGATGTTGGATGTAGGCTGACGCATTCATATCCGTCTCCAGCAAACTGCGGAAAAAGTATATCCGGGAAATGAAAGGAAGCTATCGCCTTGACGCTTTGCGAGATTGTGACAATCCTGTGTGAAACGGAATCTCTTTGTGGTCGGTCGAGATGGGACGAGGGAATAAGGGGAATGTGATGGGTTGCACATAACAACGATTCTAACGTACTAGCCACCCCTATGACACAGACAAATAGAAGGAAGATGAGTCGTTCCTTTATATTAAGCTGACGTACAGGCAACAGAAGTTCACTTGCTTTATGATCGATTCTTCGCATTGCCCCTCGTGACTGCCTTTCTTGTCAATAATTGAGTCTTGGAAGCGATCACAAGCAACGTATAAAATGGTTGGAAATTCAAAAAAACTTCTCCCTCAAATTGAGATATACAAGCATGCATTATACGTCCTAATCCCCAAACTTAGTCTAATAGTCATGCAGGGAGTAAAATGCACCTCATGACAGTGCAAGTTTTTCTTCCGGTGCCACCTCATCATTATGAGAAATCTTCTCTTTGATATTCCGTATAGGCTCTCCCTTGATGACCTTTCTAACTTCATCCGCATCCAAAGTCTCGTGTTCTACTAGGGCGTGCGCGAGCTATGACAACGTAAAAGGAACCTTGAGATGTAAGATGAAAGGGGAAGAGAAACGTGCGCACCCGATGTAGTTCATCCTTCTTTTCCGTCAGAAGTTTTGTCGCCCGTGCCTCACCTTGCTGGAGTAATCTGACGGCAACATGATCAGCATCGTGGCAACACTAAACAAGGGTTACTCGCTTGGTAATTTCCGCATCTATCTTCTCCCTCGTTGCAGGGCTTATCGCGTCATCCTGGTCGCTATAGAATACCGGGCCAACTTTTTCAGAAAAACCCCATTTCTATAAGTAATAACGCAAGTAGTGAGGAGATGATATTTAGTGCAGAGGTATTTGTTTGATCATACCTTGACCATAGCCGTAGCGGTACGAGTGGCATGCTGAAGATCTGATGAAGCCCCGCTAGTGAGGCCGCCAGTCCCATAAACTGAAATTCCGAGTCAGGGATGGGTGGGATATCAGGGTGAGAAGAACTCACTAAGTCCCTCCGCTACGCGACCTCCCATGCAGACGTCAATCGTGGCTTTGAATTCCGTTTGGGTTACCGAATATCGATCATCTTCAGGAAGTTGGGAAGTCTTGATAGCGAGTACATGAATTAGCATAATTCATCAAGTTCTGAAGTATTTTAACACATACAACACCAAGCGCATGTCCACGGGGAACACAAGTGACCTTATGGAGGGGCATAGCGCCCTCTGTATAAAGGGCTGTTAGAGCGTGGCCTCCCTATGACCCATCCATCAGACTTCCTAATTTGAACGAGGTCATTTGGTCGTTAACACACCTCGTGATAAGCGGTCAGTAACTTGTTCTTCTCGTCAATGTATGCGCTCTTTCGCTCGGCTCCCAAAAGGATACGATCCTGCACGGGTGTAAATTAGGTTAGGGCGTTGCCCTCGGCAAATGAAAAATGCGTGCCTTAGCCCATTCGAAGTGTTTTAATGTGACCTCACTGAATCCTTCCTTTGATGCCTGTATGGCAGCCTGGCTGATAATATGATGTTAAGAGTCGCTAAGCGGCAAATTGTGAGCGTGTTGCACTCACTTTACCATGTTTTGTAGTTCGGCACCGGAGAACCCTGGGGTACCCCGCGCTAGCACCGTCGGATCAACAACTAAAAGGTAACATTGTGTAAGTAAAAAAAAGGAAGAATTGCACTGAACAGCAAAAGAAGGTACCTTCACTCGTGACTACATCCTTCATGAAGTGCTGGAGGAGTTGAACTCGGCCACGGATATCGGGCAGGGGCACAGCGATGATCCTGTCGAAGCGACCGGGGCGCGTCAAGGCACTACGAGAATTTGTAAGACTTCGGGACGGGAAAAAAACGCTTAACACTGACGGGTCCAAACTCTCCGGGAAGTTAGTAGCAGCAATGACTATGATGCCTTCGCTTTGCAAAAAACCGTCCATTTCAACAAGCAGTTGATTCAGGGTCTGCTTCATGTAATGTTGGTCCCTGTGACTACGTTTGCCGCCAACAGCATCCAACTCATCAATGAAGATGATGGCAGGTTGTCTCTTCCGAGCAGTTGCAAAAAGCTCTCGAACGCGCTTAGCACCAACTCCGACGAACATTTCCTCGAACTCAGAGCCAGATGCGAAGAAAAACGGCACTCCAGCTTCTCCGGCAATGGCACGGGCGAGCATGGTTTTACCGGTACCAGGCGGTCCTGTTAGCAAGACGCCCTTCGGAAGTTTACCACCAAGACTTGCGAAAACAGTGGGATCCTTGAGAAATTCTACGATATCATGGAGTTCCTAAAAATGATTGAAGTCCGGGTCCCTTGTTTACTATAAGCTGCAAAGCTTACCTCCTTTACTTCGTCAACACCATGAACATCGCTAAACCGTATGGTCCTTTGTTGTAGTGGCTCAAACTCTGCTTGCCGCGGAACAGGTTTAAGCAGGCCAGAATTCTCCAAAAGGACTGACAAGATGACCAGAATGACTGTCATAAAACACGAAATCAGTTATCTGATGCTCAGTATCGGAGATGCACTTACAGAATCCACCCAAAGCAGTCAGAACCAGGAACCGCACAAGACGCATGATTGTAGAACCTTTCGCTAGATGCAAACTGAGAGGCATACATTGATTATGTATGATGACCACTTACGCTCACTGATAGTCACATGGATAGGATTACCGCTTACACCACTGCCCTTGCCCAAGGCTGCTGCAAGGTTTGCCATGTCCGAACCATGTAAAGACGAGGCGCCATCAAGACGAGAAGACCCAAGGGGTTCAGTGCGGCTAGCAAGTAGATCAGAAGCAATTTCTTGACTCCGGGATGGAGGTGGCGGCGGAGATAATGGAGCGTTAGACGTGGAAGTAACCGGGGTGTCAGATTGTGAGGCGTCAGGAGCGGTATTAGTGCTGTCCGCAGGAGTAGCAAGAAGCGAATCGCGTCGACGAACGGCCGAATTGACAGAAGCATCTTGACCAGTCTTGAGCAGGGATGTAAGATACAGCTGGAATGCCGTATCAGACCGGAGAAGTGGCGAGCCTGGATTCTATAAGAAGTGTTAGCGGTTCTATAAGAACAGTGATGTAGAAATGCAAGTATATTTACGAGTTCACACATTCTCTCCCATCGAGTTATCACTACTTCATACCCTGCTTTCACTTGTGTCTCTATAAGAGACTGATATAATGCCAGCTGCTTAGAGATATCATCTGGGTCGGCGTTAGCTTCCGATTCTAGGCGAGCAATCTTGGCCACGACCGCAGGGGCAGGCGTAGACGATGGTTTCGACCAAGGGAATAATGAGAGTGCGCGTCGGAGACATGGTTGCACAGGTAAAGGTTGGGTGCGGTGTTGGAATATTATGGGGGATGCTTTATATGCAAGTGAAATTCTTGAGTAGGGTTGTATAAGTCGAGAATTAGAGAAAGAGCGGAATTGTATGCATGACTTTGAAGGCAATGAGGCGACTGAACGCCCTGGGGCGCGCAGGATGCCCGGTATCTGTAGAGTAATAAGTAACAAGGCCATGAAAACTGAGAATTGGCCTACCAGCAAGTGCACGGACATGCACCGGAGAGTAATGGGGAAACGGTGCTTGCGACAAACTGCTACGCAAGACTCGGAAAAACAGCAAAACGTGGTTACATAAGCTCGTCCTCCCCTTCGGGTTGATCTCAATATTAATCAATTTATGTTTCGACAGAAATCAGAACATGACTGACAAGCAGAAAGGTGGGTAAATCACTGATTCATAGGAGTTCTTCTGATTTTCGCTCGTAGTTATTGTTGCTCTGACCTCTGCATCTGAGACATGCACCGCTGCACTCTCCGCACTTGCTTCCCGACAGCAGAACGTCGATCAAGTAGAACCTCAGACACCCGATCTCGCCGTGATCCTCAAAGACCTGGACTCTCTCCTTGCTCTCACATTCAACTCCAGCACCAAACTCGCTCTTGCGCTCAAACCAGCATCTCCCACGTATTCTGCTTCCCTCCCTGTGATACTGGACCTAACGAAACACGCGTCTGGCATCATACATTGCATCCGTCTTTCGAATGCCGAACTACATGGAACGACTCTTGTCGAGGAAGTGAAATTTCATGTGAAATCTATTTTGCAGGCTTTGCGAGCAGTCGTGCAGACCTTCCTGAACCTTGCTGCCCGTGGTCCATCGACAGCTAGCAGTGGCGTGGCGGGAGAGGAGTATCTTGTCCGGACAGGCGCTCTTCACGACCTCATAACTCAAGCCCGTGGACCGAATGGGATCCCAAAGGATAACTTATCTGCCATTTGTCGACGATGGAAACTAGATCGAGGAGCTCTTGAAGATAGTCTTCGAGAGGTGTCTGAAATGATAGAAGGAGCCGAAAAGAGTGGTGAAAGCGATCATACCGAGGACGATGAAGATGATGGCTGGGATGAGCTTGGATTGGGTGACACAGCAGCAGCAAAGATGGATAAGGATGAACTGGCACGCACAAAAAATGTACAGCACTTATCTGTCCTTTATAATCAGCTCTTTTTGAACGTGATGTTTCAGGTTCACTCGATACTGCGGTTAATCATATTATTGCATAAGCGTATCCTCCTGGATTTGCTTTCTTCTACACCGACCCCACCCCAAAATGCTGTTCTAGATGCATTACTTTTACAGTCGCACGCACTCCTAGCTGTATCCGACGAGCTGGTCTCCTCGTTATATGTTCCCCAGAACCAAGCTTCGATCAGGAAGGATTCGTTGGCGCTCCTGAATGTAATCAATGCACTCCAGTTACAGCTACGAGTCTTCTTCCCCGATACATCCTCCCTAGAACAACAGCTCTCCGAACTCAGCATCGACCAGTCAACATCAACACCTAGCAAACCAAAGGCAGTCAAGAAGTGGTTCGACATCTGTTTCGATCAGATAGTAAAGACTTCCGCCAATCTTGCAGCTCCCCCGCCCAAGCCATCTCAGAAAGCTACTTGACGTATCATACTTCTCGATCGATGAAGTGGGTGATTGCATGAAAATGAGGGTACGAATTTATAATAATGATGCAATGATGTACTCACGACATATAGTGATGCATGTTCGAAGCAAACGCAAACGGCGAAAAATGAAAGCTTTCAGCTTTTGAAGCTTCGAGCTTCAAGATTAACCTCCACTTACTAGTATGATGAACCTCGAAGATGTTATTGCGCCATGAGTCTGCATAGGTATCGGTACTTGTAACCGTTGTGGCAGGAGCTAGTGGCCTAAGCCTCGCAATGGCAATACGAACATGCGGTTCCCGAACGAGAGGACCTGAGTGTCCCTGCCCTTGGGACCCCTAGTCCACCGTCTCCCATCTCTGGTATGCGTTCAAGAACGCGGACCTTGTATCAAAGCTACTAAGTAGTGTCTATCGGTCGTCCCACTGGTCAATTACTATGCGAACCAACCAATCCCTAAGTAGTGAGGCTCGAGAAGTCCAAGTCATCACCGCTAGAGTCCTACTTAAGCAACGCCGTGCTCCGAGTAAGATGGTAGAGGTAGACATCGTTGAAGACATGTGAAGCAACTTGAAAGGTCAGAGTTTGCACCAGTAGCGATTCATGTACCGTAGTACGCGCGGGTCATCATGCATATGAAGTATCAAAAGAGTGTACGAAATGACGATATATTTACTACCTAGGTGCTGCAAGATCGAAAGCAAAATGTAAAATGCAAAATAGAAAACACAAGCGAAAAATGTGCGCTTTCAAGCCTCTCCCTCTTCTTTGGTGGCACTCTGCCTCCCCTCCCCGCTTTGCCGTGAGCGCATTCGATCCTTGTCGTACTCCTCTCGGAACTTGGCAGCAAGGAAGTTCGGATGCAAAGCCATGCTATTGTGAGCTCTCAGATTTTGTTCAAAGCGGGCAATCTTGTCTGCTTGCGACTGCAGATCGAAGAAATGTTTCTGCACGCTATCAGAACCAAAAATCGGAGTGAAGACAGGGGAAAAAACAAACAGCTTCTTCCGCGCGTTTAGCCTTTGCTTCATCACGCATCTTGTTTAGCTCTTTCCGTCGCTCTTCCTCCTTCTCTCTCCTATTGAGACCAGAGCGAGGAGTACTGCCGCCGGCCTGAAAACGATAAGCGTGCATGTATGCAAAATGTCTCCAATTCTCTTACCCCTTTGAAGAGCTCAGCATATACGCTTTTATCTCGCAAGTCAAAGTCGGTTGCTCCCATGAGGGCTGCAGGCTTACGCTGCTGATTACCAGGTGCAATGAGTTTGGTCATCTCATCACTGGGATGAGGTGGCTTCGAGGGGGCAGTGGCGGACTGGGATGGAATGGATGTAGTAGCTGAGGTGGCTGGATTGTTCTTCTTGATTGTGGGGAGTTTACGCTTCTTCGCCGGTTCAGGCGGCGGCAACGCGGAAAGATCAGCCGCCGCTGAAGGCTCGACAGCTGATAATGGAGGAACGGAGGATTCATCATCCGCAAAGAGATTAGAGGACTGAGTTTGACTGGAAGACGGGAGTGGCGAGCCGGGAGCAGTGAGTTTCCGCTCGTCTCTGATCATAATCTCCTTCTCTTTTCCAGCCTTCACTTTACCACCCTTCACCAACACCGGTTTGGCTTTCGCAGTTTTACTCTTCGTGGATGCCTTTGGTTTTCCACTGCGTCTTGGTGCGGGTTGAGGTTCGAAATCATCGTCTTGGGCATCCGCAAAGGATAAAGCACTCTCGTCAAAAGTATCACCATCGTCCGCGACGTCGTCAATATCGACCTCAGCATCATCTGCGTCAGAGTACACCACTTGTTTCTTCTTCCTCGCTTCACCTCCTGGATCTGCCTTCTTAAGACGCTTCCCGGTCCCGGCCGCCTTACTTTTCTTCTGAGCTTGACCTGGAGCGACTGAAGAAGGAGCAGCGGTAGGTTGATTGGTAGCATCGGGCCCTAGGAAACGCGTTTCTTCATCCATTGCAGCTGCATCCAGCTCCCCATCAATGTCTACATCCATATCATTGTCTGCGCCATTCTGATTGTGACCGGTCGGCACTTCATCTGACTCTGCAGTGCGAACGCGTTTGACACGTGGAGGCTCAAGGTGATTGTCTGCACCACCATCGAATACTTCCTCCTCGTCGGAATCAATGAAGCGTCTCTTTGAGGCTTTCCGTTTGATGGACGAGGGCTGGTTTGGATTTTGAGCTTGGTCGTCGTCAGTATTTTGAAAGTGTGGATTTGTTCACCTTCAATTGGGACTCTCCTGAATCCCTGCCAACGTTCTTGAGAGACATCGACTGCGATGTCTGAGGTGGCTGTGCTCGCATTCCAAGTTTGGATTTGTTTGAAAGCCTTTGGACAACAAGGACAAACAAACGCGTAAATTACTGACATTGACCTGGTAAACCATTTTGTGACTCAGGCTGCTTCAGCAGCTGGACGTGTTTGAACGGACCTTCCGTCCAGATCACCTTGTGCATGAATATTACACGGCTAAAGGCTGTTGGAATAATGCGCTTTCCTCGTTTACCGTTGCTCAATGTTAATGGCAGGGGAATACCCGCGTCGCGACGGCTGCTTGCTACTAATGTGTCTCCACAACGGTTGTCTCATGTTACTGTGCTCGATAAACAGTATCCAACCGACCACATGACCAACATCTCTCCTACTATCGTGTCCAAGCTCCCACTGAAGCTACACACGCAGCCCTCCCATCCCCTCAGCACCCTTCGAGCACTCATAGAATCCCACTTCCCCACATATGCTCACCTCTCTTCCATCTCACCGCTTGTTACTCCCTACCAAAACTTCGATCTACTGTCTTTCCCCGCAGACCATCCCGGTCGTTCCGTGACCGACAGCTACTATATAAACAAGGACCTCATGTTGCGCACTCACACGTCTGCACACGAAGTAGATGTATTCGGACGTGGGGAGACGAAGTGGTTGCTCACTGCCGATGTATACAGGCGCGATGAGATAGACGGGTCTCACTATCCTGTGTTCCACCAAACAGAGGGCGCACGCATAGTTTCAGCAAACGCGACAGGCATGAAGGAGCTTGAGGAGGACAACGAACGGCTCATGGCACATTTGGAACGGTCCAATATAGAGATTGAGGATGTCCCGCATTTATCGCCGACGAATCCCTGCCAGCCAACGCATGACCCAAAGCATACAGAATTGATCGCGAAGAATCTCAAACTTTCTCTGAATAGTCTTATGCTACACTTGTTCGGTGGACGGGTCGGTGCTACTGCTGGTAACCCGCTCAAAGTGCGATGGATAGAGGCTACTTTCCCGTGGACGACGCCAAGCTTCGAGGTCGAGGTCTTCTTCCGTGGCAAATGGCTGGAAATTCTGGGCTGTGGAGTAGTGCGGCAGGCAACACTCGACAACGCGAGTACGTTGACAATTTTATTTATTTATGCGTTAATGACCTGACTATAACGTGTCATTAGATGTTCCAGATAAGCTGGGGTGGGCTTTCGGTCTTGGTCTCGAACGAATAGCGATGGTTTTATACTCTATCCCCGACATTCGTCTATTCTGGTCGCGTGACCCGCGATTCCTCTCGCAGTTTACGCAAGGCGACATCACGACGTTCAAACCGTACTCAAAATACCCAGCATGTTTCAAGGACGTGAGCTTCTGGCTCCCCCAAGGCGAGTCACTTCATGAAAATGATTTCTGCGACCTGGTTCGGGACGTCGTCGGAGATGTAGTGGAGGACGTGAAGTTGGTGAGTATTCCTTTCTGAACTGAGTGAGCTTGAGTTAATTTGCGAGTAGATTGACAATTTCACTCACCCGAAAAGTAACCGGAAGAGTCTTTGCTACAGGATAAATTACCGTTCGATGGATAGGTATGCCCATCTGTACGTCGCAAAAGGTTCTCCCTTCTTACCCTTAGCAGATCACTCTTAAACGACGAGGCCAATACTCTTAACGCACAGGTAGTGTCCTGTCTGCAAGATCGGTTCAGAGTTGAGATTCGGTGAATTAACTGTGCTAAAGTAATATCTATCATGCATGCTATGTGCCCACACCACCCATGGAGGAGAAGAAGCCCTAGAGTACTTACTAGCATAGCGAGCTTTCCTCCTAATACCCGTTTATCTCCGCTCTCCATACCAACTAAGTCCCCCAAATGGTCATGATGGATCTTGCACGACGCCAACCTGCGCTGCCCGCAAGAGGCGATCCTTAATCATGTATCCGGACTTCTGGCACTCCAATACAGTCCCAGGTTCTTTTCCAGGTATTGGAGCTTGATACAATGCCTCGTGGAGGTTAGGGTCGAACTTGTCGTTGGTGGGGTCAAACGGTTTGACATGGTACTTGAAGAGCGTGGAGAGTAGGAGACGGTGGGTCATTTCAACGCCCTGGTGAAGCTCTTTAAGGTAGGCTAGGGGGGATTTTTGGTCGGGAGTTGACGTTAAATCGGAAGAGTCCGACTGGGCAAGTACAGACTCTGGTACGGATTTGATGGCGAGTGCAAGGACATCTACAGTCTCAAGCAAGTCCCCAGCAAAGCGGGTGATAGCAAAATCACGTTGCTGCTCCTTTTCACGAGCAGCGTTACGTTGCAAGTTCAGGAAGTCCGCTTGAAGGTACTGTAACCGACTCTAAGGAAAGAAATAAGCACATGGAGACGCGTGCAGTACGTCGAGTAAAGATGCTAACCTTGAGGTCCACGGTCTCTGCGTCTTTGGCTTTGAGCTTTTCTAGCAACTCATGCTCTGGTGTGATTTCTATTTTGTCTGCCTCCGCCTCCGACTTTTCCTCTGTGGCAGGGGGAGTTTTGTCATCAGAGTATTGTCGTGCGCCCAGTGCCAATCGCCGACCGGGAAGTACCAAGGCATCTCGGGACGAACGGCCGACTGTTCTTGACGACAGTGAAGCCGTGCAAGAGCGGAAGGCCTGGCGGACGGATGAGGCGTTCATGATGAAATAAAGAAAACTTTTGTCGTCTGTTTTATGATGAACAGAGACAAACGTATTTGGAGCAAAGCCGGAGTCAAATTTTTCGGAAGGAAGACGTGGGAACAAAGTTACGTGTCGAGGGTTTGCCGCGAAGGATAGGTTAGCCTCACGAGATCCTAAAAAATTGGCGAGTAGGCAAGCAACTTTATCTCCTGCTCTCCATCTTCTCGTGTAGGTCTTTCTCTTTCTTTGTTTATCTCTTTTTTTCCACCAAGTGTTGTGTGTAACTTTTAACTCGTGGGTTTGGCGTTAAACTATATAACCAAAAGAGGCAAAGCCGATAAGGGCTACTATATAGCACATTTATTAGATGTGTCGCCCACCGCTTCGACCCTTATCCTCCACTTTAAAATCTTGGTCGGTTCCAAATCGTCCAAGGTCTCTCCTTGTTTCTTTCCACTACTCCACCATGACTGCTCAGATCATCGACGGCACCACCATCGCGAAGTATGTACATACATTCCTCGATCTTCTCTTCTCTGATCTAATCACGTGCAGGTCCATCCGCGATGATGTTGCGCAGAAAATCAAGGCGTTCCAGGCACAGTACCCTCGCTTCCAGCCCCAGCTTGTGGTCGTACAGGCAGGGGAACGCCAAGATTCAACCACTTACATTCGTATGAAAGCTAAAGCTGCAGAAGAAGTTGGCATCAAGTTCAACCACGTCAAAATCCCAGAAGCAGCTACGGCTGAACAGATCATCCAGATCGTCAAGAAGCTTTCAGACGACGAGACTGTCAGTGGTGTTCTGGTTCAGCTTCCTCTTGGACCTCATGTCAATGATGATGGTACCCGCGCGGTCACCGAGGCAGTTTCGCCTGAGAAGGATGTTGATGGGTAAGTTGTCCTCCTGATGTGGGAAATATATCATTTTTGAGTGTGTTCTTCTCAAATAGCTTCCACGCATACAATATTGGTCACTTATCTTCACGCGCTGCTTCCCCAATGTTCGTTCCGTGTACTCCTGCGGCTGTCATTAGGCTGCTCGAGAGTACTGGTGTACCCATCGCTGGTGCAAACGCGGTTGTGCTCGGTCGTAGTGATATTGTCGGAAATCCCGTGGCCGCACTCCTGAGAAGCCGCGATGCAACGGTCACGCAATGCCACAGTAAGACAAAGAACATCGAGCAGATCGTGAGTTCATCCGTGTATTTATCAGATAACACACTTTCTCACACTTTCTCACACTTTCTCATAGGTTAAACAAGCCGATATCGTTGTAGCGGCTATCGGTCAGTCTGGATTCGTCAAGGGCTCGTGGGTAAAACCTGGTGCAGTTGTTATCGACGTTGGTATCAACTTCGTTCAAGGTATATTTATATCCTGTCATATAACCCGGCTTACTTATACGAATATACTTTAGACGCGACCAAGAAGTCGGGTCAACGCCTAGTTGGTGATGTCGAGTATGATGGCGCGCTTGCCGTAGCATCGCACATAACCCCCGTTCCAGGAGGTGTTGGCCCGATGACCGTGGCTTTACTCATGGAGAATATATACAACTCTGCCGTTCGTCTCTGGGAAACGGCTCGGAGCCGCAAGATCAAACCGTTGACAATTGAGGTCAAGGAGAAAGTACCCAGCGACATCGAGATTGCTATGGCTCAAACCCCGAAGCCCGTTGCTCAATTGGCACATGAGATTGGACTCCTACCTGATGAACTTGAAAGCTATGGCAGGTTCAAAGCCAAGGTTGAGCTTAGCGTTCTGGACCGCTTGTCACACCGCAAAGACGGAAAATACATTGTCATTGCAGGGTAAGAATTACCGCACCGCGCTCGATGCCTAAAATTAATATATCTTGTAGCATTACGCCTACTCCTTTGGGTGAGGGCAAGTCTACAACTACCATTGGGCTTGCTCAGGCTTTGGGCGCCCATCTCGGACGCCCGGCATTCGCCTGTGTGCGTCAGCCCTCTCAGGGGCCAACGTTCGGTATCAAAGGTGGCGCTGCTGGAGGAGGTTACAGTCAAGTAATTCCTATGGATGAGGTGAGTCTTCTTTGTCTGCATATCTTACCACTTTAACGTTTCTACTCAGTTCAACCTTCATTTGACTGGTGATATACACGCTGTCACGGCTGCCAACAACTTGTTGGGTGAGCTGACTGGATTTTTTCTCATAGCGATACCTGACTTTTATCACAGCTGCTGCTTTGGACGCTCGTATATTCCATGAGGCGACTCAATCAGATAAGGTCCGTAACTTTAGAACACTTATTGTTACCCAGGCTGAGTCTCTACAGGCTCTCTACAGCCGTCTTGTCCCAAGCAAGAAGGGCAAGCGTGAGTTTGCCCCCCTCATGTTCAAGCGCTTGAAGAAGCTTGGTATCGATAAGACCAACCCGAACGACCTGACGCCCGAAGAAATCAACCGCTTTGCTCGCCTTGACATCGACGCTGAGACTATTACCTGGAACCGCGTCCTTGACACAAATGACCGTTTCTTGCGCAAGGTCACCCTCGGGCGTAACCCAACTGAGAAAGGTCACGAACGCGAGGCTGGGTTTGACATCGCTGTTGCTAGTGAATGCATGGCCGTGCTGGCGTTGACTACTGATCTCGCTGATATGCGCGAGAGACTTGGCAACATGGTCGTTGCGACGAGCAAGCGCGGAGATGCTATCACTGCCGACGATATTGGTGTTGGAGGTGCACTTGCTGTTCTCATGAAAGATACGGTTAAGCCCAACTTGATGCAAACCCTCGAGGGTACCCCTGTTTTCGTTCACGCCGGTCCTTTCGCCAACATCGCTCATGGCAACTCTTCTATCCTTGCTGATCGTATCGCTCTCAAACTCGCAGGAACTGAGGAAGGTGACCCCTCCGACCGCGTTGGCTACGTGCTGACTGAGGGTGGTTTCGGCGCTGATATGGGCATGGAGAAGTTCTGCAACATCAAATGCCGTATCAGTGGCCTCAAGCCTGATGCTACCGTCATCGTTGCCACTACCCGTGCGCTTAAGATGCATGGTGGTGGACCTGAGGTGACCCCCGGCAAGCCTTTAGCTGACACATACACCAAGGAGGATCTTGTCACACTCAAGGAAGGCTGCCAGAACCTTGCTAGGCACATCCAAAATTCCAAAAAGTTTGGTGTCAAGGTCATTATTGCTATCAACCAATTTGCGTATGTGTTACTTCCCCCTCCCGCATGAGCGTCTTACTTATAGTTTTGCAGTTCTGATACCCCTGCTGAACTTGAGCTCGTCCGTCAAGAGGCTCTCGCTGCGGGTGCTGATGCTGCTCTTGTCAGCAACCACTGGGCAGAAGGTGGTGCTGGTGCACGCGCCCTGGCTGAGGCAGTCATTGCGACTTGCGAGGGAGAATCTGCCTTCAGGTTCCTTTATGACCTCAACCTCCCCATCGCCGCTAAGATCGAGACAATCTGCAAGGAAATATACCATGCGGCTGGCATTGAACTCAGCGATCTTGCCAACAAGCAACTAGAAACTTATACTCGTCAAGGCTACAGCAACCTACCCAGTATGTCTTTGTCTCCATGACCAAGGAGTTATTTCTAACCTTTGTTCAGTCTGCATGGCAAAGACGCAATATTCATTCTCCCATGATCCATCCCTTAAAAATGCTCCTTCGGGCTTCACCGTTCCCATTCGTGAAGTGCGCCTATCTGCTGGTGCCGGTTTCTTATACCCTATCCTCGGTGATATGCAAACCATGCCAGGTCTTGGAACACGTCCAGGTGAGTATTAAGATATGCTCCTTCCATGTCTATCTCACAAGAAAATCTCTCAGGATTCTGGGAAGTCGGACTTGACCCACACACTGGGCGTGTCGTCGGATTGTTCTAGATGCTCTGCTCTGACGCTTTCAATGGTCGTGATATAGGTACATAGTGGTCGTCGTCTCGAGTCTTCATCAGATTTTGCAGCTTCCACGCTGGAGGGCCCCGTCTCAACACGGAGCTATTTGCCGTTCAACACGTGCATAGGTCGCCGTCGAGGTGTTGTAGATTAGGAGGTTGCGTTTCGTATTTAACGCAGTGGAGAGTGCTGGCATGCCTAGATACTCCTCTCCGGGGTTTCTTGGACATCCTGTGGGGCATTACATGTACTTTATGCTATTGTCAGTTGCAATGCATAAAACCGGAGGTGACGCATTTACGTAAACGATCCATCCATTATCAAAAAATCATCTAAGGCGGGGAGCCGAACGCTCTGCCGCAGCCATGTTTCAAGCATGACACGCGGGTGTACTCGTCCGATATGCTACAGATAACTGTCAATGCTGACGATGGAGGCATGATAAGTCGATCCAAAAAACAAACTGGCTGAGCCTGTCAAAAACAAGTTCCGAAGGCGACGAAGTCGAACGCCGCTCTCCCGCAGCCATATTTCGAGCATGACAGGCAGGTGCACTTCTCTATACAATAAACTCGAAACGCCGGCGGGTCAGTGGTTGTAAGCTCAGCAAATTTATTTTTGGTATTTTGAATTATCATACTTCCATTTTGAACATCGACAACTATCTGGTAGTATATCGCATAAGTACCCCCGCCCGTCGTGCGTGAAACATGGCTGGGGGAGTCTCAGCGGCGTTCGACTCCTCGCTTGTCATGCTGGAAACATGACCTTGGGAGACTTTTTTTTGATAAGCTCAGTAAATCAGCTTCTTGTCTAGGATTATCATGCTTCCATTTTCAACATCGACAACTATCTGGTAGTGTACCGGACAAGTACTCCCGCTGGTCATGATTGAAACATGGTTGAGGGAGAACGGCGTTCGACTCCTCGCTTGTCATGCTGGAAACACGACTGTGGGATCCTTTTGTTTTGATAAGCTCAGTAAATTTGTTTTTTGTTTCGAATTATCATGCTTCTATTTTCAACATCGACAACTCCTGCCTGTCGTGCTTGAAACATGGCTAAGGGAGAGCGGCATTCGACTCCCTGCTGGTCATGCTTGAAACATGACTTCGGGAGCCTTTTTTTTTTTTTTTTTTTTGATATCAATAAATTTGGTTTTTGTTTCGAATTATCATACTTCCCTTTCGACATCGACAACTATCTGGTAGTATATCGGATAAGTACTCATACCTTTCATGCTGGAAACATGGCGGGGGGAGAGCGGCTCCCACCTTGTCATGCTTAAAACATGACTTCGGGAGGCTTTTTTGTTGCGATAAGCTCAGTAAAATTGTTTTTTTGTCTGTTGGATTATTATATAGTACTTTGTCGATAACTATCTGGTAATGTATCGGAAAGGTTCTCCCGCCCGTCATGCTTGAAACATGGCTGAGGGAGAGAGCGGTGTTCGACTCCCCGCTTGTCATGCTTGAAACATGACTTCGGGAGAGTAGATTTTTTTTTTTGGTCGACGTGAAAGCTCTCTTGCTTTGTCTTCGAGCGGTCAGCGGATTTAAGTTGCTATACGAGCCAATAATCCGGAAGGTTAGCCGTGTACCGACGGCATGCGAGGTCTCCCTTTAACCTTATATCTGGTGAGAGTTCCATGTTCATAAAATTGTAAGAAGAATCTTGTTTCCTCTCTAGCGAGCAGTCATCGCAAACAATGCATGCCATCCTTATGAAGATCTGAAATCTTATTCTGAAACATCAATACCAATTGATGCGTTCAACTCGATAGAACTGAAGATCTTCTCCTTTTATCCGAATCCACCCCCAGTGAAGGATTGGCAGGTGCCTCTGGCCCTTATCAACTTGTATCCGATATACTGCCATGGGAGAGTTATCAATGTTGAAAATGGAAACATTATTATGGAGAATGCATTATAGCTTCTTGCAAATTTGAAATATCTTGACATAGTAGACGACATTATATTGTACTTTGAATTCTCTCAAGTACAAGTGTATAGAGCCAAAGACAACGATTTACAACCCTATCTTTCTGCCGATGATTCTGGAGATCAAACTATTGCTGTGGAAGGAAGCCCTGAGCCAAAACAACAGATATTGAAATTTGGACCTGGTTTGTGGCAGTTACTCGGACGGGCTGGATAAACTTTATGTGCGATGAGTACCGAGTGCTCAGGAGAAATAGCACAGAATTCAAGTTGGAGAATATATTAGACTGTCAAAGTATAGAAGGAAGGAATGGTCTGTTGATGGTAGCTGAGCATCACTGGTACTTCACTCTGCAATATGACAGCATGACCCCCGCTGCGTTACAATCCCCCAACGCACTGTTCCACTGTTCCCGTTCGGTCCATGTCAATTTTCACACATACACAACGCAAATAAATAGTTATAAATGACCATTCCAATCTGAATTAATCACCCATGCGTCTATGAATCACCACGACTATGTAGAAACTATGTAGAAATGAGACCAATGATTAGCGAGCGACTATCAAAAAGAATGACTTGAATACGGTCCGAAATATTCCCAGCAGACCAAACTACGGTTTACCCGACCTTAGACCCCTTCCCACCTGGCAGCCTTGCACCGGGTACGGGTGGAGATTTTGAAAGCGGAGAGAACGTGGGCAGGTCAGTGGTGGCGAGACTGCCACTCTGCTCGTCGTAGGTGATCACGTCATATGCAGCATCTACGTTCCTAGTATACGTGTTGCCCTTGAGGTCGACGTAGTCAAACGTGTTATTGCTGGTTCCATTCCCATAATTACCCGTGGATGATTGAGTGAAGTAACCCGCTAGAGTACAGGAAGATTAATACACAATGCTGGCAGAGAATGTGGACGTACCTGTTTGCTGGCGCTCGTTGATCGTGGATCCCAAAATGAAAGGTGCAGGCACAACCTGACGGTTATACGAGTGGTCAAACGTGGTATAAACTGAAACGCAAGAGATCAATCATGCAATACAGATTGACTCGTAAGGAAACTTGCATGATTCCTCGGTATCATTAATGATCAAATATGTCAAGTCGATGTATAGGGGATACTCAAAATTGTCAGTGACGACCGAGACTCCATTGTGAGTTGAGACAACTGAGCCTGAAGATGTCTGGGCGACGTTCTGAGGTAATTTCATTGAGTGATAAGTAAAATATGGAGGAAAAGTAGGCTCCAACCTGAGTGTACGCGTTATTGAGGTAATACTGAGTGTTTGTATAATCCAAGTTCTGTTGGAAAATAACATCATTCGTCGTCCCACTACCACTAATGACGGTAGACTCGATCTTGATGGAACGCTGAGCATTGACCGTAATATTGATATCAGTGCCGCTGATGCTTGCAGTTGTCTCCGTCACTGCATATGGCTGGACATCATATGTCGTAATCTTGCCTGTCGTCGGTTTGCCAGATGGGTCCGTGACCACCTGCAGGAGGCCAGAAACATACCAATTCTGGTTGAGAGTGTGGTTTGCTTCAGCGGAGGCGACGTCCAAAGTGACAGTGTGAGGGAGGCCGTCGGCGAACACCGGTGCAAAGGGGGTAAGGTCAAGGAAGTAAGTAGGAAGGTCAAGTGCACCATATGAGGTTATCGGCCTGTGATATACGGTTGAAATGAAGATAGCATAATACAATCACAGGATCATACCTCCAGACTGAGGGATTTATACCGCCAGTGAAGATGACAGCATATGGAAACGCTACACCAGCGACTTGACCATCTACAAGGAGACGAACCTCGCGGAATGGCCCTCCACCATACGTTGTGTCAGGTGGAAGATAACTGAGATATTCGTCGGCGGTGTTGTAGTACTTGGGAGAATAACTAATCAGTGATCTAGCTTTGGCTGCCTGGAACAAACCGCCTCTCACCCAGAACTCCTCTTCCCCGTTTCCGGACGCGTACAGCTCGGCGTAAATCTCAACCGTATTTCGCGGAAGTGTCACGTTGATCTGATGGAATGAAATCAACGCTCATAATGCAAATGGGAAGGCATACAGAAAATGCTGGTGGGACTGAAGCCTCGTTGCCAGTATTATTTAGCATCGTTGATAGTGGCACGATCATATTGGATTGTCCCGCAGGGGGGTATTGCACGGACGACGCGTAGAAAGTTGCGTAAAGTGTTGCTGAAGATAAATTAAAATATGGATTGTCTGTGGCGAAATGGCAGCACACGTACTAGCATACTGCCCAGTGATGTTGGACGTTACAATGTTGTCAAGTTCGAGAATGAATGTTCCGGGCTTAGCAAATAGAGGGACGTAGCGAGTGACATCTTTCGTGTAAGTCCATATGATCCCATCGTCAGTTGGTTCGGGAGTCGAAGTGCGCCAGACTATCGCGTTTGATGTCAGTACTTGCTGCGCGATACATGACCATCGTAATGAACAAACTTTCGGTGTTCTGGAACGTGAAGATTCCGAGACGGTCATACTGGGTCCCATTTGACGTCACTGTGAAGTTGAGCGTTACTGCTGCCCAAGAACCAATGGCACCACAGTCGCTCGGCGGACTAAACGGGTCAAAATGAATGCGAAATACTAACAGAGATTGCTCACGTGTACTCGACAATTTCCGGGCTGAAGTGGAAGATCAACTCAATGAAAATTTGGTCAGCTATGTGTCAACTCACTCCCCGTATGAGTTCCCAAATGTACGCCTAGCGAACTTATAGCTTTGAACTCATATATGGTTTAAAATGATGCACGCACTCAAGGATCATCGTCGTGCATGTTATAGCATTGTTGGGAACGGGAGGTGGTTCGGTTACTTGGAAATCGACAAGAACTTGGGCACTGGCGAGCGTAGCAAGCAGGATACCTGCCAGTGGTACGAAAAGCCAAGTCTTTGACACCATGAAGCACAGCAATAACAGCGAAGGGGGGTTGGCACACTCACTTGAGTCACCCCTTGAGGACCAGGTTATGTACCTCTGGCAACAAGTGCTGGCCATCCTTGTGAGAATTTTAGAAGGGAAAATCATGACGGCAATATCCATTCATCCAGGAGAAATCCACATGTGTCAGATCAGTGCCAGTGAACATCGTGTTTGTAACGCTCAGGCTATGTAGTTACTGATATAAACCAAATTTCCGACGATGCACACGACAACCCAAAGCAACATGTGCACATACTGATCATGATGGCATTTGGAAGCATCTCTGTTGTTATTTTAACTCGTTTGGTGTAATCTCGAGCATCATGATTCAGCAGTCAATATATTATAATAAAATGCGCCTCCTTGATGACACCTGTAACACGCGGTGCTGTTGTATCATAGATAACCTCAACATGAAGGTCGGACAGTAGAGAGTGAGGAAATGATTAGACTCTCAATAAATGATCCTGTGTATATTAAGCATTGGCAACTAAGGAAGGTTCATTAGTCTACCGGTACGACGTCGGCTCGCATAGATCTTACAACTTGTATCGCAAATCAAAACTCGTGATTAAATACATCATCGCCTTCACCCTGCGATGCAACAGCATGGCCACTCTCCCCTGCCACGTTTCCATCCCCTTGTCTCCCGGATCCATACACTCCACCGGCTGCATCTTCCGGCATCTCCAAATCAGCTGTTGATCGCGAATAGGTTGACTCTATATCAACACCATCGCCAACAGTAGAGCGATTCTTCGACTTCTTCTTTCGTTTTTTCTGTTCAGGCGCGGTATATGCATCCTCTGTCCTTGCCCATCTGTCTTTCTTTTTCTTTTTCTTCCGTCCTGCACCGTCTCCAGCACCAGGAAGCGTGTCATTAAAGTTGGCAGGATAATGCCAGCGGCTACCTCCAGATTCGACTGAACGAAGACTACCTTCTCGTTCAGGATTATAGAATGACTCGTCGCCTTGCTTCCAAAGAGTACTGCCATTGCTTGGGGTGGTAGGGGAATCCTGTATTGTGGAGCGGCTTGGTGCCACTTGACCTTCCTCAAGTGGTTGGTCGTCTAAGGCAGACTCTGCGTTACGATCATTGTATCTCCCGGCCCACTGGGACCGTTGCTCATGACGCTTGATGGTTGAAGTGTCGACGAGGCCGTAGCGTCGAGCCCACTTCGGTGTACGACGATTATTCTTGTTATTGCGGATATTCTGCAAATTTAAAAGAAATGTCAGTACTCTAATACGCAAAGAACGATCGGCTAGCGCCCTACCTGTATGTAAAAGTTGTGTGCATGTCCTGAGATAAGGAAGGTCGTAAGGGTTAAAGTGAGACTGATACAAGAGCTCATACCTGGGATATATCCGCAGATTGTGAGTAACAGATTCAGCCAAAAGTCCTTTCCGATGCCGAATCTTGCTGCCACAGCTGCGCACGATGACGGTCAGTTCTGTAATGTCATCCGGTAAAGGTACATACCCAGCGGCGGGAAGAGCGTTCCCATGATAAATAATACGACTGCATACGCATGGTACCGCCTGACCTTTGGTCTCATCGGCTTGTTACTCTGTGCAGGCATATTGCTGGCCGTGGCCAATGCTGAGAGGGAAAGAAGACTAGTCTGGTTTGTTTGTTGCAGCCGCCTCAAAGAGGAAATGACACGTGAACACTGCCCAGTTACCTAAACAAGTGTTGCAACTTCATGTTGCTTCAAGTTAGTAGACCCTCAGCTTCAACCTCGACCATCCATAACGAGCTCATCGTCCAGCGCGACCCATCTACATACTTTGGTGAGTAATGAAATAAATAGTTATTAGGTGAATCCAATATCGTCTACAGAAGTCATATTTCGACTCGTTTCCCCTCCCAGGTCCGCGCTCACAGGCCGGGCCTCCAATTCTATAATGAACCATGACGAAATTGAACAAGTTCTCGACTTGTCAGACGTTGTACATGATGAACCTTTGGGTTCAGATGAGGAAGAGATACACGATGGAGATGAGCTCGACATGATTGACACCCAACACACCCCCTCCGCATTCTCTAATCCATCGCCGCACGCGCATGCGACTGACGATGACATGCCCCTTTCCCTCAGCCAGTCTGTATCTCCTGAACACTTCTCCGTCGAAATGCTGGAGCGCGAAATAGCTACTCTTCTTCAACAGAATGCCACAGCTGCATCGGCCGCACTTCTGAGTGCTGCCGCGCAGCAACGCCAGGCGCAAAACGAGCAAGATCATGACCCTTCCGGTTCGGAATCAACTGCAGATAGCACGCAGAAAGCCAGCGAAATTGCAACTGCTGGTGATGCCATTTCCGGTCTCGGGCTCAATCTTCGCAGCATCACCGCCATGCTACAAGCAGTCCACGCGCAAGCGTCTTCCACTGGCTGCCACGCTGAATCTTCGAAGTGCCACGAGACAGACCTTGAACAGAATCCGCGTACAACACGCACTGCCCCTGCCTTTCATTCTCTAACTGCTGGCGATGCTGATGACTACATTGCGGAGGGTGCTCCGGAGCATAGTGCCGAGGACTTGGATCTCCTTTACTCAACAGAGGGCATAGGGAGAAACGAACATGATGGCGTGCGTCATGGGAGCGACGCGGGAAGCTCATCACAGCTCAAACCTAGGTCGAATGGATCACATACTCACCAAAGCGTACCTGGAGAATTCAATGATATCAGTGACATATTGAACCATCTTTCATCACACTTTGATACCGAAACAGAAACCGATCCGACTCACGGACATCTCCAGGCACCGTTGACGGAAAGTACATCTCCAATATCACGTTCACGCACCAGCCCCACGCCAGCCTCGCCATCCGTGCGTTCTGACCAGCGTCTACCGAGTCCCTCGCGCCCAACCACACAGCCAATTGCCTCTTCGTCAGCAACAACGACCAAGTCTCCCGAAAATAAGAAGTCAAAGAAGGGCAAAGATAAGGATAAGGGTATAGAGGAGCAAGATGGTGACGAGAAGACACCGAACGTGCACGCTTGTCAAGAGCCTCTGTGTCGCAAGACATTTACTCGGAGGAGCGATCTTGCGAGACACATGCGAATCCACACGGGCGAGCGCCCGTTCATTTGTAATTATGGTGGATGTGGAAAGACGTTCATTCAGGTTCGTGTTTATCAGTTTACACGCATACCTTTCTCTCAGCTCATGGACACAGCGATCTGCATTACACGTTCATCAACGGGTGCATACCGGCGAGAAACCACATTCTTGCGAATATCCAGGGTGTGGAAAAACTTTTGGGGACTCCAGCAGTCTCGCACGGCACCGCCGAACGCATACAGGAAAACGACCTTACAAGTGCGAAGATCCAGAGTGCGAGAAAACATTCACACGTCGCACGACGCTCACTCAACATATGCGAACTCACGATCCAACATGGGAACCAGATCCTAACATGTGGGTATTCGAATTGCACGTTGCTTCATGAACATTGATTGGGTAATGCAGAAAATACAATTTTAAAGCCAAAAAGCAAAAGGTTTCTGACACAGGGGATGATCTCGAGTTGCAAGAATCAGTGCGCACGATTTCTGCACTATTATCGCAGGGGGGCGCCAGAGCCCGGCCTCGGGTGGGCGTATTGGATGAGCCACTTGAAGCCAGAGTAGCGAGCATCAGCGCAGAGATTGCCGCAGCCATTGCACAGGCTTCTTCGCGAACGTTGGACGAGGATGAAGATGAGATGGAAGAAGAAGAAGGCATTGACGATAATGATGGATGGTATTCCGGGCATGAGATCGGAAGACATGAGAGCATAGTGCCCAATACGAGCGGGATCAGAGGCGGTAATGGCGGCGACGGTGGCGGTGGGAAAGGTGCCAGAGTCATGGAAGACGACGACGAGGACAGTGACACTTTTCCTATCCCACTACGGACACGCAAGGGAAAGGAACCTGTTTCTGTAGCTGGAAACAAGAGGAAGAGATGACTGTTGGCTTGTATCGTGTATTATATTCTGGTTTTACCCATATGTATCAGCACGCATATGCGGCCGCACCGATAATCTTTCACGCTCATAAGCTCGGAAAAGTTGTCTCCGATCAATCCCGGAACCGCGAGAAACAATCTTGATAACATCACTGGGAAGCTCTCATATAGGATCCGTCACCTTCACTCAAATATAACCACAAAGTATTGTGAAACATTTGCATGTTTCCCCTCCTCAAAGCTTTCGCAACACTTTAGAACTACCATGGCAGAACAACCCCCTAGTACCGATCTCATTACATTGAGCAGGTGAGCACGGATATGTTCCGGTGAAACGCGATGGTAGACATTGACGACCCTCAGACATGTCCTGCACGACCAGCTACGATTGGGAGCAGCCGCGACGGGAGACCTTACCCTCCTGCTCATCGCTATTCAAGTAACTAGCAAGTTCATCGCGACAAACGTGCGGAAAGCCCGCCTTATTAACCTGTGGGTCATTCAACTAGCTGTAAGGTATCATTTAGAGAATTACAATCCTCATTTCATCGCTAGTGTCGGCCTTGCTGGCGAGACCAATGTCCAAGGAGAGGAGCAGAAGAAGCTCGATGTTCTTTCCAATGACATCATGGTTAACGCACTGCGAGCTTCTGGAAAGACCGCAGTCTTAGTCTCAGAAGAACTCGACAATGCTATCATCATCGAGGAGCGAAACAAGGGAAAGTACTGCGTAGTTTTTGACCCTCTCGACGGTAGTAGCAACATCGACGCTGGTGTTAATATTGGGACCATCTTCGGCATTTACGCTGTGGTGCGTCTTTCGTGCCTTTACATTTTTTCCGTTACCCACATCACCTTTTACAGCGACCGGACTCCACAGGAACTATAGAAGATGTGCTTAGACCCGGGAGTGAGATGGTTGCCGCTGGATATACCATGTTAGTCGTTTCCATTACTGCGTTTCCAAGTGTACTCATATGCGTCTAAGGTATGGTTCCTCGGCGAACTTAGTTCTCTCCACTGGTTCGGGTGTTAATGGCTACACTCTGGACGCTGCTCTTGGCGAGTTCATCCTCACTCACCCAGACGTATGAAACTACCTCCTATCCGGCGTCCAAGTCACCCCTAATCGTTCTTCTAGATAAAAATACCTCCCCGTGGCAAAATATACTCCTTCAATGAAGGCAACGCGATGTATTTCCACCCTCCCGTAATCAATTACCTGAACTCGATCAAGTACCCGAAGACCGGTTCACCTTACTCAGCTCGCTATATCGGGTCCATGGTGGCAGATGTACACAGGACATTGCTATACGGAGGGATCTTCGGTTACCCTGATGACAAGAAGAGTAAGTCTGGGAAATTGCGATTACTCTACGAGGCGTTTCCCATGGCCTTCCTGACGGAGCAAGTAAGTGTCTCTCTGGTCACTCTATAGCTCCATACTCAATACATGACGTAAGGCCGGAGGAATTGCGACCACAGGTACAAAGCGCATCCTTGACATCGTTCCAACGAGCATACATGAGCGTTGCTCTGTATTCCTTGGGAGCCGCGAAGATGTGGAGGACGTTATGAAATTCTATGCAAGCGAAAATCAATCATAGGGATAAAGCGTGACGCGTTGTTGTATTGCAGTGTGTTTTAACGGAGTTGTATTTATGACCGTGTGGTCTCTTGGCTCCGCATGTGTATGCCAATAGCTTCGACAGCATAATGTGACAAGACTTTACTATGTTCGCCTGCAGGATGCGACTCGAGCGGCCGCAGCTTTTCGGAGAATCGGTCCCGACAGCCGCGGACGGGTGAGAACGGCTTCAGAAGGTTCATTTGATCGGAAAAAGGGGCAAATCACGAGTCATTGTGCTGTCACCTGTAAAGTTCTTATCAGGATTGGTCATCGTCTGGCTTAGTGAGCAATAGCGCAATAAGTACTCAAAATCTTATCAAAACCCTTTTCGTTCACCCCGTCGTCGCCATCCTTCGTGTCCCATCAGAATCGTCACAATAGCATCATCATTCTATGGCTCCTTTACACTTGCAGGGACTAAATCTCGTGCATTCTACCTCTCCTGCACCACAGATTGATTCCCATGACCCACTAGCATCCCCACCTTTTCCTGACTTTTCAGCCCATCTCGACTTGTGGACAAACCTTGCTTTTGAATCTGATGAGCCTCTTTCCCACAACAAAGGAAAGAGAAAATCTGTCGACGAGTCAGACGAAGATTCGACCTCTGTTCCATCGCGTCAACCCATCCATGACAGTACCATTATATCCCCACACTCTGATGCCCATGGGCCCAACTTTGATATAAACGCTATCTTGGCTGGATTTGGCATAGATCCATTCCTTGCACAGCATGCACCTCCTGCACCCACAGAGAATATGCCACCTGCGCCTTCGCTTGCGCAGCTCCTTGCATTGCACACCGCTCAAGGTGGAACCTACTCTGTCCCTCCTCCTCCCCCAGTTGTGCACGCTCATTCTGCCCCTCAACCTCCTGCTAAGCGAGCTCGTACTACCAAAAACTCTACTTCTACAGAGACTCATGACGATGTGTCCTCTCCATCCGTGGAGGGAGACCCTGAATCTTCCGCCCATCCTCTCTCTGCTACGGAAGACAAGCGTCGTCGCAATACGGCTGCTAGCGCACGCTTCAGGTTGAAGAAGAAGGAACGTGAAGCCGCCCTTGAGCGCCGCGCAAAGGAGCTTGAGGAAAGGGTTGTTGATCTCGAACGCGAGTGCGAGGGCCTTCGTCGAGAAAATGGTTGGCTCAAGGGGCTCGTGGTCGGTGTCACGGGCGCGGGTGCTGGTGCTGGTGCTGCAAAATAGATTTTAAAAGATAGCGTCGCGCTGTCCAGCGATAGGCATACTCAGATGGAACGCTGGCAACAGCACCATGCGCTCCTTGCCATATTCCTCCGAGAGGTAGTCGGATGGGATCGTCTATGATCTGGTTTCGGGAGATTTGTCTTCTATGCATTCATTTTCAGCAGGGCAGTGGTTGGCGACGTATAGAGGTTATCTCAAGAATATGTGGGCGCATTGGAGTACTTCAACGTCTGTATCATTATCCATAACTTTTCAACAGTTCTTTTTTTCGTTATGCCTGGGTTGTCCTACGCATATAGATCGTTATCATGAACTCATAACTGAGCTCGAGATAGATAGCGTACGAGGGGGCGCCATGCGCGAACGCTGAGTATCAATGCATTTCGGTTCTATTGAATCTTATTGGCAGATTGACAACTTGTCAAAATATTTAAGATTCAAGGGCAGCCGTCCCTTTCACATAGTCCCAAGTAAAGGACTTCGCACACATAATCACCTGGCAGGGGGCGGCAAGTAAGCAACATGCCGTCAACCTGGCTTGTTGTGGTGGGTTCGCACAAGGTTCGCATGTGGAAAGTGCTAGTACTAGCTAGTGAGCGTTTGAAGGGCTGCTTTGCGGCGTTCTTGTGGAACGTTGCCAACTTGCCATCCATAAACGTTTGCGATCCCGTTGGTATGGAAACTCAAATTCTCAATATTGCAAGGCCGCGAGCGTTGCCACTGAATTTCACTTGTGTTCCAAATTCGAGGATTCATTTTCATGGAACGGAATCGCACGCACCAGTATTACACGGCAGCGTCGTTCTATGTACACAACTGGGACTGTCGATTATAATTTTTACTGCGTCGAGACGGTCGACCAGCATTTGCAGACCAATCAATTGCAAACGTGGTCAGAACGTCAATGGCTGTCAAAGGTCGACATTTGACTCTCGGACGTGCCAAACCCGATTTTTGCATTTGGCCCATTTGCGCGTCAATTATACACAGCGCTTTCCAGGGTTCGAAACAGACAGAACGTTATATCTTCCTTCAGAGCGACGGGGTTTTTTCAAATTGACGTTTGGTGATATCAATATCATTTACTAGTTTGCGGTGCCAAATATATAAATATGCAAGCCATACTAAACGACGACATGGTATGGATCTATACGTGATTCCTTCATTCCAGTTGTTCTTTTGTATTCACATTCTGGACCCAACTACGGTACATAGCTATTACCTGGCCCAAGCAAACAGACCTGGCATGGCGTAGAAAGGATTGACCGTTAGACCCCTGTGCTACAAAATTCAACCGTCAATTGACGGACGTTCTACCGCATATACATGTCATGATAAGACTACGGATAATCTGCTCTGACCGTCGTCGACGTGCACGCAGGGCGAGTGACGCATTTGTATAGTCAGGGGAGCGAGATGATACAGGCATGCTTGGAGAACTGCATTCCCCGTTGTTCCAGGTTCTGTTCGTTCATCCTTCACCAATTTTGTGTCCATTGGATACTCCTCTGAGCAGGTAACCGCAGCGGCAACCGGTACACGTCAACGGTGGAGCCGACGGTGCTAGTGAAAAATGATAACCCCTGAGCACTTTTTTTCGGGCCATCGAATTCCTAAGAGAAGATATTCTCCATCATCCCTGTACAGTTTCTTGTATCTACTTTTCAAGCGCCTTTTCAAAAGGGAAGGCATCCATCTGTGCGATTGACGAAACTTCCCAAAGTTTGAAGCAATGATTTGCCAGACTGACTTTCCAGCAGACTGGTTGGTGCATCTGGCGAGGTCTGGGCAATTTCTTGTCCCATAATCAAGTTTGATGACAGAGCTTTTACCAACTCCAGCCTCCCCCGAAAATCAACACATTGGAGGAAAACGGAAGAGACTTGCCACGTGGAAGGTTTAATATGAATCAAACGATATATAAGTATTAGCGGCTCACCAGTGAAGAGGTCGTATCAAACTGATGCAGTGAAGTACAGCAGTGTATGAAAATCTGTATCTGTCATAGTTGAACGCCACATCGCGCGGAATTTGGTACTTCGTTATGATGCCAAGGACTTCCGCAGACTATGTAGCATTGTTTGATCATTGTCCAGTGGATGTCAAGGATATTGCCGGGATGCGCAGGGGTGGCTCTTTTCGACAGCTCAATGCAAATTTGATGTGACCGCTTACTCTCTTCCCATGAGTCGGAGATGATCTGACGGGAGAAATATTAACATAGAAATGGAGCAAAAAATTGCACAAAGAAGATACCACTACCAAAAGAATAGATATCACTCTCGAAAGTTGGTCTTGCAGGGCCATGCTCGATAGCAACAACTTCAGGCGCACGCAATCGAGGATCGAAATTGCCTTCCGCGGTCATCGTGCTCAACTGCAAGTGCGAGTTCAAAGTCTGTGAGCATGGATCCCCTGAATCATCTATAAGAACATTTGCTTGAGGGTATGCATGGGGTGCAACATCCACCAAGAGAGAACGATCGTACATACAGGATGAAGGTCTCCGTGAATGACATTTTCAAAATGAACTAGGTAGCATCAAGGATCAAAGTAGCAACATGATAAAAATCGACGAAGACCATCGGCGACACCCTTGGCCTAGCAGCATAACTTTCAATGAACGCTTATTGAATATAACTCGTGGAAGGCACTCACTAATAGAAGTTTGGTAGAAGTGGTGATGGTTACTTACTTCTTTATGTAGGCATATACTGTCCCAGAGTACATCCATTGACAAACAAGAGCCGGGAATGGAGAATAGCAGAACGATAGTTGGGTATTTTAGTCTAAGCCACACACCCTTCTGATCCTGAGGTATTTCCTATATAGACCATTGTCCAGAATGCGGCGTACAGCAGGAAGAAGACTGACTTTTTGATTTTTCTGCGTAGTTTTCTCAACGTTAAACACCTTTACTGCGACCTAACAATCATTATTAGATGTACAACTAATGAGTTCAGGTTGTTGGGACTTCTACTTTGTCCAAATCTCTAATGGGCAAGGTGAATCTCGCCAAAGATACGTTGTGCAAAGTAATAATCCTTGTGAAAAGTTGGCGTGGAGCACACGCTTCCACGCTTGTCACGAATGCTGGTGGTATGATAGCTGATTTCTAATGCAATCGTGGTACTAAACCGTTGCCCGCTCGAGAAAAACATTGTATAAATAAATAGGACATGGCGGGAGAAAGAAGAGGACAATTGAGTATTATTACATATGACAAACAATGAGAAAATACCAGACTCTGACTTGACGGAGAGGTGACTGGAGAGTTTATGGAATGCACTACGAGACTCGATGAGTGATGAGAAAGATGCGATACGCCATGATGTATAGAACCACAGGCAGTATTCCTGATTCGGTAACTCAAAGGACAATGATTGGAATACCTAATTCGTAGGTGGTCCGTGCGTACTTTCAGAAAACTATAAAAGCGGTCAGCGAACACTTTGAATCCTTACCACTCTGGCCTTTTGGCTTAGATCAAGTGTAGTATCTGTTCTTAATAGTTTAACCACTATTATGAGGGCACCGCCCTCATTCTTTGGTTATCAAATTTTTGCCGCCCTTGTTCCTTTGAGCTCTGCTTGCAACTCGAGGGACATGATGACCTTGCTACTGCACTACTGGCTTGTGTCGTCGGGGGATCCTTTTTTGTGTTGTTCTTTTCTCTTCGCGGAGTAATTACTGTATGGTCTTTTGACTTTACATGGTGCTTTGCGAACAGAAATTGGACCTTTGCATGGCTTGTCATTTTTCTCTACAACTGTATTTATAATAAACCCGTGAATTGATGTTCGGATGAATGGTGGTGTGCACTGCCCTTACTCTTGTTCGCTTCTTGTCCCAGAATCTTGGTTAGGCCGACAAACAGAACGAACCAATATAAACTGCCAGCAAGGAACATATGTGGGAGTTTACAATCCGCATGGACACAGGGCATGCTAATAGACTGCCATTATGGCTCAAGTTTCTCGACGAAGTACATGCAGTCTCTGTTTCTTTCAACCGAAAGGAAGTGCTGAATTCAATTCTACAGACGTCCAAAGTCGTAATTACCTTGACTGCGGCAGTCCTTCTGTATACCCGTTCCGCAGGTGTTGCATATTTCGCGACTGGCGCAGTACTGTGTTCACTGCTTGCTAAGGCCATTAAGAGGGCCATACGACAGGAGCGCCCACCACAGCAGTCTGGGCGGAAAGTGACCTATGGGTGCGGGAACTTGATCCACTTTCATTGGCGCATAAGGAGTTCTCATTACATCGTCGACATGCTGCAGGATGCCTAGCTCACATGCATGCGCATGCACCTTCTTCGCTATATATATTACCTTTGCTTGCCTTCAGCTACCCGTTCATTACACCTTGCCTCGTTCTGCTATGTTCGCTCCGGTGGTTATCTTACCATGGACATGCATGATAGTTCTGTCAAGGGTCTGGTTGGGTCACCACACATGGCCGCAAGTTGCCGCAGGATCCGCACTCGGAGCCTGCTGTGCCAGTTTTTGGTTCAAATTATGGGTGGACGATGCGTCTGGCGTCAAGACAGCTGCCTGGGCAGTCGAGGCAATGATAAAGTGATTTCAGGAGCATGTATACCCTAGACTTCTTTCCACGGCAAGCAATTTCAATTTTCTATCGTCCTACTCTTGTCTCATCTTAAAAATTTTGTAGGTCTGTTCTGTGCCGTCGCAGTCTTGAATGTCACCTCAAAATTGCTTCTTCAAATTTGAACCTTCTGAACTGTCAGGCCTCAAGACTCAAACTTACAGGATCGACCCTACACGCCATTAACTTGCAGGTGTATATAGCACCAAATCCATTGCCTCCTACGTACTTGAACAGATAAACTAGACTAAGCCAAACGTAGAGATTAATGGTGTCTTCACTATGACGATGTAACTGCACTCTAGCAACACAGTCATTGAAAGCCCTTAGCCACCCAAAAGTCGCGTGACCAACGCGTTACGTGTGACGCGCCTCCTTGAAAGCAACGCAGTCAGCTTTCCAGATTTCTTTCACTCGTACTTTAACCAAAATCAAGGATGAGCCTGCGCCGATTTGCCCAGGCCAACAATGCAGCAAATGTTCCAGGATCACCCCACTCTCCGTCACCGCGGGTGACTGGTAGCACGCAGACACCAATCACACCACGCAATCGCGTGTCATATGTTCATTCTCCATCTTCTACTCCTTCCATATCTTCCTCCGTGCCATTCGACTGGGATGCTGCACGTTCAATGAGACCACCTCCTTATGCTTCGCCTCTTAGCGCAAAGCGTAAATCTCGCACGAGTGCTATCCCAGATGGGGTCAGGTCTGCACCAAAGAAGGTTGTGAAGAAGAAAGGCATGGTCGAGAGGTCAGTTATATTGTTCTGAGTCCCGATAATTGATTCACAAGTTATCTATGATGCAGAATCACAGCGTTTCCCTCGGAGATTATGTTTGAAATCTCGTTATTTCCTCACAACCTACCCATGCCGGCTCCAAGAACTAGCGGGTGGCTCATTGGCTCTGCCATGCATCTGCTGCACCTTTTTCTGCGCATATCCCAAGTACGCGCCACAGCTGACTCAGACATAGGCTGGGAAGATTTGTATTGGGAACGTAGTCAACAAAGCTGGTTTGACTGGGTAAGCTCCCCTTGTAGTCGAAACTTACTTGTGACTACATATTCCTTGCAGACCATTCCGATGACAGGCATCCTCCTGGCTGCCTCGACGTTGAATGCAATGCACCTTTTCACGCAAAGCAAAATGTATCGTCTTCATCGTCGAACAAAGGCAGACTTCGTGTCCTCGCCACACACCACGTTTGTAACCTCTCCCGCACGTATGCGATCCCCCGATAAGCCTTCTCCAACGGCCTCCTTCAAAATACGCATCCTGCGTGTGATAAAAAGCATTTTACTTTTCCTGTGGAATTGTTTCATATCCTTCTGGAAATTCCTGCTGGGTATCTCCACAGCTACACCCTCGTCTTCTTCACCTGCCCGCGGTGCTCCTGGAGATCAAATCCAGCAGCTTGAGGTATGGACTCCAGGCGAGCTTGAGCGCGTGCTTTTCAGCACATACTCCCCCGTTCATGCTCTCATTTGGATGTCTACTGGGCCTACGAATTGGATACTTATGACTGCTGTGATGGGTGCCGTAGGCGTGCAAACCAGCCTTCTCGTACAGGCTTACGAGGCTCTTGTCAAGGATCGCGCAATTTTGGCAGCCGAAGTCATGCATGAATATAATGAAGGGGTGAGTTTCAATCAGGTCATTGTGCATTCCCCACTCATGATATCCAGTTTGTATATCCGCGAATGAATACCGTGAAAAAAGATGCCGCTGTCATGACGCATCAATCGGAGATGGTAAATATTTGGGAAGACTAGTGGCTGCAGACCCCCACGGACCTAGAGCATCATCTATTAGAAAGCATACATCACATTAATGACTTTCCTGTCTGTTGATTGAACCGCTACCATCGCCAGCACGATGTCCACGCTTGTTTGCCTCTTAGTGGCTGTTAATATACATATCGAATTACGTCGAACTTGCCTCAACCGATGAGACGCGTTGCAATATGATTTGCCCATTTACTTCACCCCCGCGCTTAAGAGTTCATCAACTTAACTTCACGTAGCTTACAATCGGCGCCATTCTGGCTGTGCTTGTTTCCTCTTTATTCAACCATTCTTGAGATCTTTGAATATAATCCTTTAGGGGCCAGCGCTGAAGAGTACATATTACATAATATGCCTAAACAAATAAATATATTACCCGACAGCGAGTCCTACCGCCTTCACATGCTTCACATATGGCGTCTTCCTCCTGAAGCCTTGTAACTGAAAGACAAGTGCGCAGTTCCACTAGGAAATGTCGCAAACCAGGTATTCAGCATTCATAACGACGACCCTAGGGTTATTCTCTCTGATCGTTATATACATATGCTACTGTGCAGCAAACGACGTGCGACTGATAGTTTCTCCGCAAGGATGTCGGATGTCATGGATGTCTCCATCTTACCTTCTCCAACACGAATTCAACTCCTCATGGACGCCATTGGCAGACAGGTATTCACTCTGGCTATACCGTGAGGTGGGATGGGAGTCCGAGCAGGTACGTGCCTAATACCAGTGCATTAGCCGCAATCCGATAACTAAAGTTCAAGGGCTCTGAATCATGGTCTCCATTCCACTACCAATGAAGGCCATGGGTATTCCAGTTTTGTTCATCCCTGGCAATGCTGGTTCCTCGCGCCAAGTTCGATCCATCGCGTCTTCCGCTGCGAGACAATATTTTTCGTCTCCGTCCGTCATCTCCAGTGACTTTGCGGGCCGTGGAATTAAAGCACTAGATTTTTTTACTGGTAAGCTCAAACTGGTCTGGCCATAAGCTACCGTTTGTCACAAACAGCAGAGTCTCGTTGATGTCTATTCTTCATCTAGTGGAATTCAATGAAGATCTTTCTGCATTCCATGGACCTACTCTGGAATCGCAAATTGAATATTCCTCTGCAGCGATACGATATATCCTCTCGCATTATCCCCGGTATACGAGAATTATCGTGATGGGTCATTCAATGGGCGGAGTTGTGGGAACGGCTCTTCTCCCGTCTGACGATATATCTACGTTGATAACTATGTCCACTCCCCACACCCTACCTCCCGCACGCTTTGATGCTCGTGTGGATGAAATATACCGACGAAATGCAGGATTATTGGCGAACGACCAGACACCCATCGTCTCCATATGCGGAGGCGCAACAGATATGATGATTCCTTCTGAATCCTGTATTCTTCCAGATCCCAAGGACGTGAATCTTGTGTATCGTCGCACAGTCTTCACATCTGCACTGGAAGGTGCATGGACTGGGGTTGGACATCGCGAAATGGTGTGGTGTCATCAGGTGCGATGGCGAGTTGCTCGCGCTGCCTTGGAGCTTGGAGAAACAAAATCCAATATGGACATGGCAGCTGTATTAGACATATGGCTTAATGGAAATGGTCACCATCTTCTTCCTGCCACTACCGCGGATATCTCATCGGAAACAACCTACGAAGCTCTCCCCGAAGATATGAATCTCGTCTTGAAGAAACCCACTGGATCTCGCATGTACCTCCTTCCCATACAGCGTGCTCTCGATGCCAATGCGACGTTTGTGATGCTTGTATCACGAGGCAGCATACCACCCATTGCGCCCCAGCATTCGATTACACTTCAAGCATCGCCTTACTTTTGCCGTGGCCGTGTGACATCACCAGAGTCCCTGTCGTGTGTACTGCTTGAGCCTAGTACTCTGAAGCTCTTGCCAAGTCCTACACCGGGGAAGCCGTTTCCGGTGCCCGATGAAGGCTCCGATGAGAGCGAGAGTGTGACTCTGTTCGAGGCCATTTTACCTAGACCTGCCTCTGCGGAGGATGCTTGGATCGGTGTCCACGTCAACGCCGCCGGCAAAGATGGCTGGGTTCTGGCGGGATTTGACAAGACTCAGACACTTCAAAGCGAGATCGGTGCCTTCGGTCGGTTCTCGTGTCGGTACATTGTGCGTTCTTATTTAATTTAGATGACAGACATCCTTGCTGGTGGCGCAAAACTTTCGTTGCAATCTGCCGAGCAGAATCTGATGCGAAGACACATCACCCTCCCAAAGTTGCTCTCGAATGCACTTTTGATATATACGCTCACTCCAAGATCGGTGGATTTCACGTCGCCTTGCACACGTATGTTTATTGTCCTTCGGTCAATAATAATTTTTATGATGATACTCGACGTAGATTTCTTACTTTCTCCGCTTTTGGTACACAAGTCTCACCCAGAAGAAACTCACTACTATCGCTTGGCGCAGGACAAGCCAATAGCCCTTCACACACATGCATCAGCGCCATATATACCTCTTTCAAGGTCGTCTCCGTCCTATGGCGCAGAGCTTTGGATATACTCGCCCAGCTTCGACTGTCAAGATATCAACGAACTTTCTTTAACTATTAACTGGTGGGCCACTATCGGAAGAATTGGCACTAGGTATGCTGCCACCCTAGTATGCTGTAGTATAAGCGTGGTTGCGCTATTGATGTTCTATGCGTGGCGCGAAAGTACGAAGGGCACAATGCCGAGTGTGCAACAGTCCTTGGTCAACTTCATCTGTGATCCCATGCCAAAACTCCTTGTTGTATCCTTCATCGTAGCCTTGCTTCCCTTGAGCCCAGATTACTACATAGGAACCCGCGGAGAACCATTTTTCGGACCCCTCGCCCCCGTCCTTCTGATTGTCGCCACAGGTCTGGTATCTGTCAGCTGGTGGATCATATTATTCCTCATGTGGCCCTTAAGACTCCTCGGCAGATTGCTCTCAGTGAAGTAAGTAAGTTTCCGTCAAGTGAAAGGCGTGTTTTAAAATAATCCATTCCGCAGTAGCAGAGGATATAATGACCTAGGCTTGTCACGGAGCAACGTCATCTCTATGATTTTCACCTTGCTTCTGGTAATTACGTTTGTGCCGTGGCAAGTTGCATTTGTTGGATGTTGGTTGATTCATCTACACACATCTGCGAGCCCGACACATCGAAGGTTTTACCCTGGTTCTGTGCCTTCTCTCAGAAGTACACCCACCGAGTCGCTGCCTTTGCGTGAGCGCTCCGGCAGCCGCGAGGAGGAAATAGAGCCTTTAGAATTGCCTGAAATCCAGGATGTGCGCTGGGGTCAGAGTTTCGCAGCGGCCGCAGATACATTGGACAATCAAGCGTATCACGAGAACACGCATCTCCTGCTGTTTATGACTTGGCTTCTTCCCCTGACGATGCCTGTGCTCGCCGTTTGGGTACGAACCTTGATGACCGCGGGCTACATGACCCCTTTCCATGGCGACCATAATGTCTTCAAGGTTGCGCCGTTTATCGTACTCGTTGATTGTGCGGGTCGCAGAAGAAGCCCTTTATTATCGCACGGAAAGTGAGTGCTTTTCGTGACGGTCGAGACTGAGACTCAACATTCCATCGCAGTGCGGGATTATACACTCACTGGGGATACCTCATCGTTGCCTGTGTGTCATTCTTATTGGGCTCGCGAGAGGCATATAGGGTATTCGATGTTGCAAGTTTGCAAATCGCATGTGCTTTACTCGGAAGATTCTTCCCTGTCCGTTTTACTAGACGCACTGCTGCATGATAATATATTTTCCTGCAACATCACTTCATGCGTTGATCAAGGTCATCACGTTTCAAGGTTTGGATCCCTGTCAGAATGATTGGTCTCAAGATTCAGTTTTGTGTAAGTCTTCCACCTTATGAGCTTTAACCCAGGAGAGATCTGAGACGGGCCAGACGATCGACACGATGTTCGATAATCAGTATACCGTCCATGAAAAAATTCAACTTTCATGGAAACAGATTCACCCTTTCTCAGTCATTTTTATCAATACTGGGGCACTTAGGAAGCACCGGAATAACCTACACACGGAAGCAGAAACGTGTTTACACAATGATCGATTTGTTTTGGTGATTGTTTGGTTCCGGAAGTGATGTGCAAACAAAGATATCGCATAAGGCAACTTATCATTTGGTTCATTTTTTCAACCATTGTTCTTTCTTCCTTCTTTTCCTCCATAAACAGCGCTGCCCCCCTCCAAACCCCTTCTGCCACGCATTAACTACATCGTTTCGCCGTCATCTAGACGGCAACCATTTAAACCTTCTCCCACCACGTCCAACCTGCGCGCCCCAACAGCTTCATCCTTGTCGCCTTCGAACTCAATTAGCACGAGGAACGCTGCAACAAGGATGGCCCCCAACCCTTCTTCATCTCACCATGAGCGTGACCGCGAACGAGAGCACCGTCACCGCTCAGAGCGAGAGCGACACCACCATCACCGAACAATCTCTTCCACAACTCTCTTACTCGTCCTATCTCTCGTCCTAGCTGTCCTCGCAGTTATGCTTTCGCTACCCGCATCCAGCAGTGCAAGTGCGAAGGGAGCAGAGGACCCTGCTACGTCCGGCCTTTGGGGTTATCTGACTCCCAAGCGCTCGCAAGCCCTTGTCGCCCGAGAGAGTTCTGTTGCCGGTCGTGAAGCAGAAGTAGCTCGTCGCGAGGCAGAGCTTCTCGTCGGTGCACCCGGTGGCGTACTCCCGACGCAGAATCAAGTTGTTTGTCCTGTCTGCCCCACCACCACCTTCGTAGACATCCCACCTGCACAGACGATCATCAAAGAAGTCGTCAAGGAGGCAGACCTTGCGCCTCCTGGCTGGTGGAAGGAGGCTAATAACCGTGCCGAAGATATTCTGGATCGTGAGCTCAGGGTTGGCGAACGCGAACGCGAGATCACCCGCCGCGAGGAAAGTATCAACAGGAGAGAGCACGACGCGTCTCGACGTGAGGCATGGATCATGGAACAACTTGTGTATGTCCCGTCGTTCCGGTTAAACGTCCAATTACTCACCAGGTGGTTTGTAGTCTCATCAATAATGATGGAGCGACCCTCGAGGAAGAAGTTATCTATGAGCCTGCTGGTGGCAAGCGGAAACTCAAGGTACCGCCGCTCGTCCCGCGCCGTCCTGAGCTCTGAGACGAAGGAGGTTTTTCCGTAACTTACTTCAACATCGGAAAAACTTTCTACTTCATCTTGTGTAATAGTCCGTATCCCCTCCTTCGTCCGGGCTTGGGGGACAACGGTTTTTTTTTATCTCGTCCCCCTTGTCTTCTTGCGGTGAAGTGGAGACCAGTTGGTGTATCGCTGTTTTAGGAGTTGCGACGCGATCGAAACGCGCTACACGTGATGGCTAACGGCCAAGTTTGTGTTTTTGGTTTATTTATTCGAGTTATTTTGCCGTGCCACCAACTGGATCCCCCATTGCCGCGACAGAACAGATTGGCTGACGATGGTTTTTTATTTGTTGCAGGAGCTTCCTTTCGCAGTCGCTGAAATTGAAACAAAAACCATAATCCAGTATGAAACATTGCCTGCATCGACTGTGACTGTTCCCCCACCTGCCAATACCCGTTTTGCCGCATTCCCCACACCAGAAGCCTTTTCGACGTCCTATACCACGCAAATTCCCAAAACCACCGCCTTTACAGTTGAAGAAGAAATTATTAGGGAGCCCTTACGGGCTGAGGAGATTGATGAGTACGAGGTGGAAGAGTACGAAGATGATGATGTGAGAGCAGTCACGATGCGGCGTAGCCCCCGGCCGACCAGGCGACCGCCACCTGCACGTGGTTGGTTGTGGTAAATTAGGATTCCGGTTGACGACAGTCTTGCTGCAATTATTTCTTCCTCATTCATTCCTCTCACAGTTGCTTCATCTTGGTTCTTCCTTTTTATTCTTTAGAGCCGTGTGACGGTGGTTTCGTGCATCCTTGCTTCTACTTACCTTCCCTGTACACCCTACCCAATCACGATACGACGACTCACGGCTTATGGACATTGCAACGGCTTCATTACGATTAGTTATCTTACTTTCTTGCGCATGTAGAATAGGATAGGTTATGATCGTTGAGTACTTTTGCCCTTGCTGTTGGGAATAAATAAATTTCGGCGGACCTTTCGCTGTACATACTTCGAATTCGAAAATGATGCATGCTGGGTAATGGAAATATCCGCCAATTACATATAACTTGGATAGATTCAACTAGCATTTTGCCTCACTGAGTGAAACGAAAGGTTGCCCGCAACCGCATATCGCGACATAGACCAATTTCCTCATCTCAACACAGTCCTTTATTTCGTTGCCGTCAACTAGCAGCTGTCATAGACTCATCAGGGGTTTTGCGAACCCGCCGACTTAAGCGATGGTTCAGATTCGGTGTATGGTGAGTTTTACTCCTTTTACACCACCATTTCCCCTGAGTGGTCAATGTAACTTTTTAAACTTACGTTGACGCCTTAGCACTTCGATGAACACGGTAATCCCCGGGGTGCGGGCTGCCACTCAAGGAATTGCAACTTCGTTCATCCTGGAAACCCAGCTTGGGAAAGAGCCCTGATGTCGAGGAACACACCAAGAGGACGAGGTTCGGGCAGAGGTGGAATTTCTGTGCGTGGAATTCATGTCTGTTCACGACTATTTTATAGACTGACGTTTCTTAGGGAGGCCGTGGAAGAGGGTACGGATCACATTCATCCTCTAATTCATCTTCTACGCCATTTGCGTCGGGATGGGTGACTGGAGGATCTGTCAATGCTGCTAACGCACAGAATTTGGGTTGGGAGACGGGAAATGCAAAAGGTGAATCGTGTTCTTTCATGTGGGGCGCGTCTGATGTATGGGGACAATTCAGATTCTGCTAATGCTAGTGATAATGTGTGGGGATCTGCTACTACTGGCTGGGACTCTCATGACAGCGGATGGGGTTCCGGTGGGTGGGGCGACTCTGCTACTGGTTCAAAGGAATCTTCTGGAGGTGGATGGGGTTCCGGTGGGTGGGGTGACTCTACCACTGGTTCAAAGGAATCTTCTGGAGGTGGATGGGAAGCATTCGCTGGTACCTGGGGTTCCGGTCGGTGGGATGACGCTGCTACTGGATCAAAAGAAGCCTCTGGAGGAGAAGTGACGCAACCCCCACAGGGGAAACACGATGATAAAGAGAAGGACAAGTTAAAATCGCCGACAGTTCCTCCACCACGACCCGTGCGGAGAACCTCTAGTGGATGGAAAGACGACGAACAAGATACCACGACGAAGTCGCGTCCCACCCAAATAACAACGAATCCAGTTCCAGTTACAAACTCAAGATGGGGCAGGAAAGAAGATACGACGGCATCCCCGAATCTGGCGCCTCTCGAGAAACCTCACGCTTCGCCCCTCCAGATGAGCGCATCAGGTAACTCGACGGCTGGACAGCCATCAGCTCTACTGTCGTCTGAAGAAGGCCATATGGACGTCGATAAATGGCTGCAAAAGGAAAAGGCGCTGAGGTCACGTAGCAAGTCGCCTTCCGTATCGACAGTAACAGTGACGGCATCAACTGCCAGCCGCAAGAGAAAATTTGGGAGCTCAGAACTTGAGAAACAGCAGGATAACTGGATGGCTTTCATCAGGTGCGTGAGCCAGCCGAGCCCCCTTGGTAACAGTTACATCGAACACGTGCAGAGTATTCGACCGTGCCATCCGAGCAAAAGTAGCTCTCGACAAGGCAGAGGCAGAACGTCAAACTTGGGTAAGGACCCAGAGGTCTACTACATATGAGCGCATTGGTGAAGCAGGTCGCAATCGTCTGGACGGCCATCGGGCAACGCTGGATACGGCTTGCAAAAATCAAAGCGGCAAGCTAACGCGAGCAATCACTGAACTTGCGGAGGCTGGAGAAACGTTGAAATCTGGCGTAGATTATGACCAACGTTACGACACTGAAGACCAGGTGATAAGATACTTGAAAGAAGTTGGGGCTTGGTTGGAAGACATCCGCCCACTACTCATTGCGAACACCACTCAACACCCATCGAACACAGACGGTCTCACTCCCCAAGAAGATAACAACAACCCACCACAAGAAGCATGCGCCAATCCAGATGGACTTGATCCCTTGCGATCTCGCTTGGATAATCAGGAGGAGCTACTGGAAGAACTGCGGACAGCAGTAACACTCGAGTCTTCAAAGAATGCATTGCCTACGATCACCAGCAGAATTGACAAGAAGATAGATGCCCTGCGCGAAGCTCGAGCGGTCGCCAAGGCTAACGCGCCTCCACCAAAGGTTGTCATTCCCTCCGAGGCGATGGGTGCTATTGAAGAGGTCTCTCGCAAGATGTCAGAGCTGACAACGGCTATGGAGAAGCCTGTCAACGACGTCGCACATCTGCTCATCCATCAAAACGAGGTGAAGGAAGTTCATACTTCATTCAAAATCGAGAATGAGGAACTTAGACAGTCGATGGCGAACGTAAGTTCTCGAACGGTTATGTGTGATCCCCTCCTTTCATGTTTCCTCTAGCTCACTGAGATGACCGCTGCCAATCGAGAACTGATACAAGCACAAACGGAAACTATTCAGCATCTCAAGGCTTCGCTTGAGGCATTTTCTGAATCGCGACGTACACCACCCCCTGCCGATGCCGCTATCAAAGTAATGTTCCAAGATCTTCGTGCAGCTGTCGATGAGGTGGTGCAAGGAATTCTCTCTCGCGAAGTTATTCCTGCGGTCACACAATTGAGTGAGGAATGCCGATCAGAGAATCGGCGCATTCACAGAGAGGTATTCGAGACGATCTGGGATCGAGTTGATCCTGCCTTGAAGCTTACTGACGCAGTCAACCGCTGGGTGTCAAAGTTTGATCTTCCTGCACGCTAATGCAGACTTCCTTCATCTACATACTGTACTACCTACATGTTACTGCTTTGCATACTACATCTTGTATACCCTTGCTACGCATTACTTCAGTGAAGTTCCCTTAATAGTAAACTCGGGGGGATTAGGTTGATATATGGAGTCGATGGTCGGACGAAATCTTTTTTGCATCCTCTTCCAATATTTCGGCTCAACAAAACGCTCTAAAGCTACTTACTAGAAAGCAACAAAATCACAGTCAAAATGGCGAGACGCCCACCCGGGGATCGGAAAACGAGGCGCTGTAACGTGCGTGTTGGCAAAGCATTGAATTAGTTTAATTGATCTTGTTCTCGGTCTCCCCTTTCTTCCATGATAGCTCTGGGATGACAACAAACGACCGAGGAGAACCAAAAGAGGAGATGTCGGATGCTTCAGGAATGACGCTGATTGTCACTTCGTTCATCCGACAGAAAATGAATGGGACACAGCGGAACGGTCATTCCCTCCTCGATTCGACGACGTCGTTGACAACGAGAAAGACTTTCGCTACGAGGCGCTCGACCGACAGCGGACGGGGAGCTTCTCTTCAGATTCACATCGTGACCGCCGCCCGGACACTAGTCCCCACAAAAGCCCTCGAGGACGTCCACGGTCGAGAAGCAGACGGTCACGTTCGCCAGTCGCTTCAATAGCCGGATCGGACCAATTCGAAAAACTACGACAACACGACAAATATCCCCTGCGAGGATCATCGTCATCTTTCAGACGTCGTACGCCTGTGGATGATCGCGAGAGGAGTCGTCGCGACCGAAATTACTCGCCAGTTAGAAGGTCATCTCCATCCCGCTCACAAGTTCCCATAACCAAACCTGCTATGCATCCACCTCCAACTCCTCAAGCACCTCCACCTGCGAGACCACCACCTCCCGTTCCTACGGCGCCATCTTTCCTCTTACCAGACCTGCCACAGAACCCGCCTGCAAAGTCTCGTCCATTAACAGTCGAAGAGCTACGTGAACTTTGGCATGAAAGAGTCGAGTCCGTGTTTCTTTGTGTTGCCCGTTTTTGGCGCGCAAGCTCATCCATCTCCTTAGTCTCATGTTCACCTCTGTAAACGTACATCAACAGTATACCGAAGCCGATCAGAAGCTACGGACTTGGCGCCAGCTATGCGCGTCGTCACGCAAGGCCAGTCTATCAGCGGAGGACGAAGCTCGCATGGCAGCTAAGACGCTTGAGATGGAGACCGCGTACGAAAACAAGAAGAAAGAGATTTTCGATGTCGTCGCAAAGCTCACTGCGGCCGATTACTGGCCGGCCGTCAGGCCACCCGACTTGCAGAATCTGGAGACCAAGTTCTCTAGCATGAAGAACTACGTATCAGAGCTGAGAGATTCTGTCAACGACCTCAACACAAATTTCTTTGCACTCCTCAAATCAAAGGACAAGGATTCTGGCGCTACCTCCAACGATTCTGGCGAACCCCCACTGAAGAAGCGGAGGTTGGAAGGGGAGGACGCCACGGCTGACGCTGGCGAAATCACTCTTCCATCTGGCGCCTTGCAAGAGGTTCAAGAGCGCTTGACCAACGTTGCAAGCCAGCTAAGCGATCTTCGGAATGACATTTATCAGCGCGACGCGATCATGGAGGATGAGATCGAAGCTCGCATCGACGCCCGGCTGGAAGAGGTGGATATATTTTCGGATGAAGATACAAATCCTTCGTCAGATATGGTGACTGCTGCTGTGCAGGCTGAGACCGCCAAGGGTCTGGAAATGGTCAGAGTGACCAACGAACAACTGGGAGAAGTGGCGCAGGAGGTTGCGAACTTGATGCTGCAGAGCAAAGACAACGACGACGAAGCTACCCGGGTAAGACAGGAAAACGAGCGACTCAAAGCTGAGATTGCCCAAGTAAGGAGTGGTCTTTGGAAGTTGCATGTCGTCTCGCTAACTAGTCTATCTTCAAGCTCAAGGCCTCAGCAGAAGCTGATGCCAAGTTGGTACAACAGAATAAAGAAGAAGTAGAGGCTTTAGCGACAGCGTTTCGGGCCTACATCGCACAAACTCCCCCTCCTCAACCAGTGATCCCAACCACTAATTATCTCATGGAAGAGCTCGACGAGGTGATCTTTTCCAGTGTTAGCAAGCACATTAAGCACATCCTTGAGAACATCAGAAACGAGGTTTCCAGCATGCTTCAGACAGAGAGTGCTGCCATGTATGAAAATCTGTGGCCGAAGATCGAGCTTATATTACGTATGGTGGACAAGGTTGCAAGGATTACTGATGTCCCTGCCGCAGTGCAAGGGTAAAAGCTTGTCGATCTTCCTCCCTGTAGTCAATACGTCGAGAATAATAAACGTATATCTTACCATAGCACCCTAATGTATACTTATGTGCATTCCACAAATGCGAGTCCTTGTCATTCGATGCTAATGATATCATGTGGATCCATATACTGCAACATTCAAGTGTACACAAACACTACTGCCGCTCAGTCATATTCATCGTCCTGTCTGAACACCGCCGAATATGCCAATATAGTCCCGTACACCAGCCTAGCAGCCGAAAAGGTGAGCCTTGAATCTCTAGCAAGTTCGAAACGGACGCACCCTCCACCGATGATGGACATTACACACGCGCCCGGTCTCACCACCTCGGAATGAGTGAGGACGACGGGAAGCGCAAATCCAGTAACAACAACAACTGAAGTCAGGAAGCGACCAAAGTCCACGGGACCGCTACTATCATGCGAAGAAAAGTCGTCTCCTCCGCAGTGGGCGAACAGGGCATTTGGTAGGGGAGCGAGCACGAATGTCAATGCTGAGAGTAGAATAAGAGGAGCGAACGAACTTGGGAAGAAATAGTACGCACCAACTAACAATGGCAGCCAGTTCGCCCATAGAGCACATGAGAGGATGATCAACAGGAATCCGACAGCAAGGACGAAGGATAGCAATATCACAGCTGGACAAAGTTTAAGCCTCCACTATCCAACCCGTCGCTGAGAATGATACGCACTCTTGAGACCTGCTGGCATCGTGAATATTGCGTCGAGGATGGTTGAGGAAGAGTCCTCTCAACTCGAATGCAGTGCCGATAAACGCAGTAATGCTGACATAATCAGAAACAGCATACTCATGCAGGGTTGAATCGTTGATATTGATATAAAAATATAAAAATGCACGGTCTACTGCAATAATAAGTAATGACAAGAATGCTATCAATACAATGTCCAATGCTATCGGATTCTTCTAGACGTCGCTCGGGGACGAATAATATTTGGCGGGCGGTCTACCAATGCCCCCATCGTCGGCAATCCGGATTTCAGAGTAGCAGGTTTCTTCAAGATTGAGGGGACAGGGACTATGGGGGGAACGAACGGGACCGCAGTGAGGGTGGCAGTGGAAGAAGTTGAGGATGAAAGTGAGACAGTAGCAGGTGAGGGCGGGACTGAAGCCCGTAGTTCGCCTGTGTACTCGTTAGGAGGGGGCAACTCGACTTCCATCTCCCCTGAAAGGCTTTCTGAAGGAGATTGTGGATCCTGAGAGAAGGGAGGTTCGGAGTCGTGTCTCGTTGGCTCCCCTCGTCTCCGTGATTGGAGGATGGCATCTCGACTTTTGGTCAGCTCCCACTGATCTGTGTATTCCCATACACGTTTTCGGGGTGTCATTCCAGTTGGGACATCCTCACGGGTACCCTGCTCAAGCAGTGACCGGGCCGTTTGGTGCAGTGAAACGAGTCTCGAACTCGTATTATTGCTGTGCTTTTCAATTGTGTCCGACAAGCTTGTGCTCTGAAGATGTCAGCAGCGTTTAGAAAGAATGTCTCGTAGATCAGGACAGTTTTACTCGCCTCCGAAACCACTCGGCCGCTGAAGCCTTCAACGTTTCTTGAGCTGGAAGCAATACCGCGCTGCAGGTGACGTAATTCGTTTTGTACTTCAGATGTCAAGCCATTGGTACTTTCGATGCGCGCTCTCTTCGCACGGTTATGTCGATCAAGACCTCAAGGGATGTGAGAATCAGACTTGGGTACATAGATAGAATCACTTACTTCCCCCAAAGGAGGTCTGGAGGGTCTGACTCTGTCTTTGCAGCTCGCCGGAATAAGTTGTAGTGGCTGTTGCCATTGAGTTATGCATGGCCGATAAACCGTCCTTGAAGGCAACTTGGACGGATCCGACAATCTGAGGACCTTCAATCAGTGCGTATAAATCTCCCCGGGTCGAAACTCTGACCTTAAGAGCACCATCTCGTGTCCTCTTCCCTTCTGCACCTCTCCGCTCCATTGAGGTCATGGTATCCGAGCCGCGAACTGCAATCTCGTTCATCAATCGCTCGTGACGCTGCCCAAACTTGCTGAATTCTTCCTCGTGCTTGGTGTTAGCTTTGGTTACGGCGCCGAATGCTTCTCGTAGTTCCTGGTCGCGGGAAGCTACCAACTCTCCAAGGAGGCCTGATATGCGCTCCACGAGTTCATCATTAGCCCTCGCAGATTTCACCTTCTCTGCTTCCACTAATTGAACGAGAAGCGCATTTTGCGCCTGGATGTGCGCCATCTCGGCCCTGGACATATCATCTACGAGGGACTTTGCTTGCAAGGCTGATTCTCCTTCGGCATTGGCAAAGTCAATAGCTTGAGTGGCAACGGCGTCGACGAGTATCCCCATTGCTTTCAAAGCATTTTCTAACTGTGTCACGTCAATTAAATAATTCAACTATGAGTTGAATAATACCTACTGAAGCGAAGTTGCTCTCATTCGTGGCGCATAGGTCCTTGCACATCATGTGGCATGTGGTCCGCAAGCTTTCGGACCAAGCACTAAATGAACTCTTCATGGTCTCTTGCGATTCCTTGACAGCGTTCTGCATGGCTGTAAGAGCCTCTGCAGACGCATCGTCCTTCGTGTTGATGATCCGCATGGAGTCCTCTATGCGCTGGAGCTGCTGGTCAATACGTTCGGAGTGACTTGTGAGAATTTCGAGCTCCTTCGTCTGAAACTGTTTAGCCTCTGCGCGGAGTGTCTGCGTACTATGTCCTGCGGTCTTCATGAACTCCTCAAGTTTTGTTCCGAGTGACTGCACTTCAGAGGAGATAGACCTTCCATGGGAGGAAACAACTTTGACATTTGATGTGAACACCTTGGCCTTCCGCTCTTCCAACTGTCATTAGTTGGACTACACGTGAGGCAAGAGGAGACAACCATACGGATTTTTTCAAAGAGTGCGCCAATATCATCGATGCTTTCAGCGGCGACCTGTTTCAGCCCCAAAGCTACTGAGTCCAGCTTTCCTTCGTTGACCTGGTAGGCTTGGCGCACGACGACTTCGTCCTCGAGAGCACCCTTCACTACCTTCAGTTGGCCCTCCTTGATTTCTAACTCTCCCGCAGTCTCTTTCAATTTCTCTTTGGTCACTTTTAACTCCCCATCGGTCTTCATCAACAAGGCGATGCTTTGCTCGAACTCTTCCCTGACGCTCCTCAATTGACTCTCAACAATCTCCACCTGCTTCTTAGCCTCCTCCATCTCAGTCTGTTTAAGCTCCTGTTCCGTAGTAAGCTGATTCCAGGTTTCTTCAGAAAAGAAGATGCCATTCTTCTCGCGTGCAGCAAGGACATCAGCCTTGAGACGTTCGATCTCTGCCACATATTCTTTCAGCAAGGAATTACGTGTCATGCGCTGATTTATTTCTGGCTTGTTACGGATAGACTTGGCACGGATGGCATAGTCGAGAGTGGAGAGGGTCTCTTCCATGTTGGAACGTGCAGGAGAGATGGTGGCAATGATGCATGTCTTAGTACGACCACCGAGCGAGTCTTGTAGGAGACGGGTAAGTTTCGATTCCCTGTGAAACGATCGTGTCAGGATAACTGAAAAACCACAGGATGCAAATGGACTCACCGATAAGGCACATGAGTTGAACGTTCGACGAGAGCATTGATGACACGGCCCAAAGTCAGTAAGCTTTGATTGATCATGCCAGCTTCTCGTGCTCTCTTGTTCTCTGCACCAGAGCGTCCGATATTCTCTGAGCCTGCGAGATCAACGAGATTAAACTTCCCCACCTTCAGGAGATCATCTCCCATGGTCGACGTCTCCTTGATATGAATGGTGATAGAGAAGACGGAGTGTGACCGACTGGAGTGGTCGTTGAATTTGGTAGCAGCAATCTGCCGACGGTGACTGCCTTTCGTGAGGAGGGCAAGTGCATCTGTAGCGTCCTTGACGGGTATTTCCTCGAGGCCCTGGATAAAAACGCCCTTCTTGCTAGCATCATCAAATATTTTGAGACCACCTTGATTATCTACGGGGCCACCTTTTCCCATGGGTTGTGTGGATCCTGCAGGAGCAGACAGTTCACTCGCGAGTAGGTCTCGAAGCTCCTCATTGTAGAGCTCGACGAAAGATATTTTGACACTGTAGTCTGTGGCCGACGTCTCGAGTTGGTGGAATAAACGGAAAAGGACTCTTGGTATCATGCCTGCCTGGGAGGATGGATTTCCCATCGGAGTGGGAGTCAGGTCCCCTTGCATGGTGTAGCTATAACCAGGTCAGACAGAGGGAAACAAATGACCAGAAAATGACAAACGTCTTGCCTGTCCCAGTCTGTCCGTATGCAAATAACGTGCAATTGTATCCCATGAGGACTTCGTCTAGCATGGGGCTAACAACGTCATGATAAATCATGGCTTGGTCCGCTTCCGGGCCAAATACAAGATCGAAGGGATATGTCCGCGTAGGCGGTAGAGTTATAATGCCTAGACTGGAGACTGGTGTGGAGGTCTCGATGGTGATTTCTTGACTCTTTGCCCCACTGGAACTGACGATGATGGGCGAATTCTCTTGCATTTCGCGATCGGAACGTCTACGGCAGCGAATGGCAACTTGGATATGAGTCTCCGTGTCATCCTGAGCTTGAGATCTAGAGCTTTTCATGGAAGATGCGATCGCGAACGCGTGTTCTGGGTGTTCTTCTGTAGTGGGTGACATAATGGTCGGCACAGCAGATTTGGCCCTCGCTATGGAAGATTGGGGTTTCATGTTAATGGCAGGTGCCCTTGAGCGGGTAGGTAACCGTCTCGCAGCCATGGCGAGCGTCGTCGACAGCGGCGAAGGGACTGATTCTCGTTTTCTGTCAAACGGTGCACAACGCGACGATGATCAACCACAAACCACAACGCGTCTGCATCACGTGGACATACATCCGTGGGAATCATCCATATCCACAAATATTTAATTTTATTCCTGTGCATATTTCTTACACTGAAGCACTCATGGGAAAACGCAAGAAATCGTCTCGAAAACCGGCTGCATCCTCAGCAAGGAAAAGGGATCCATTGGGTGCGTGAGGTACCTTTCTATCCGTCTGTCGTAGCTGATTCACCGTAGACACCGCCTTCACTTGCTTGTTCTGCCATCATGACAAGTCTGTGACAGTCAGAGTCGACAGAAAAGAGGGCATTGCCCAGCTAGTATGCAGAGTATGCGACCAGCGTTATCAGAGCAAAGTCAATCGTGAGTATTGGGTTATTTATTTATTCGCCCCGTGATGATCTCTGTACCGGAACAGACCTCACCGAGCCCGTGGATATCTATTCAGAATGGATAGATGCTGCTGATGCTGCACAGAAGGAAGATCATGGCACCCGCAGACCAGTTGCTTCATCAAGCAGACCTGCGCTCGCACCACCATCCATCGACAGTGATGATGATTGACATGAAGACTTTACCCCGGACTTGTAGCTATCTTCTGTATCCCTCACTACCACTGTACAACAGCAATTACAAGACAGACTACAATTGTGTGTAGATCATGGAGTTCCACTAGTGTTCTCTGTCCCTGAGCTTTAGGTGACGCAACTGATTCGCTTGCACTGTAGTGAGGACGGTAAAAGCCCGACCCAATTATTATACATCTGCCAGTTATTGAGGTGCTTGTGAAGATGTGAGAACTTTCCAAAAAATATATATATAATTGCATGTCAACGTTTCGGATATATGTTAGTCTGATCGAGTATATAGTGGGGTATAGGTAAGTTTGACAAGATAGCATTAGTTGAAAAAACCTTTGTTGCGCAAGTATTCTTGATGTTCCTCTCGATGCGCGAGCACTTGCTTGTCTACTGAACGTCTCCATAAGGGCACTCCGATCTAGAAGAAATTCACAATGAGCCCCCCAGGTGTGGAAGACATTGACATACCAGAGCAATGAAGTCTAACGCAATGTCCAAAGCAGCGTTGCTCCGAGGAGCAGAGCCACGCGTAGAAGCTCGGAACAAGCTTGTGATGAGATCAGCGGTGATGTGCGTACGTCCATTCTCGACACCTAGCCAGCTTGGTGATTATCATTATCAACTCGTGCGCGAGAACCGTACCTGCGATCAGTCCAGCAGCAGCCTGTTGCGGCGTCAGGCCTTCATCTGCGGACTCAATTTTTCTCGTGATAGCTGGTTTTGTTTTGTTTTCGACATCGAAGCCAGGGGTATACATTGTAGGAGGAAAGAAGATGTGAATATCGATGCCATAAAGCATTAGCTCCGAGTGCAAGGAGTCGGCAAGTCCTACCAAGGAGTACTATCAGCGTCACCAGAGAATAAAACTGAAGGGAGCGGCCATTACCACGCAGAGCATGTTTTGCAGGAGAGTACGAAGAATATCCAATTAAAGACATATATCCAAGCGTCGAAGACACCAAGATGATCTTTCCCTTTTTATTCTCCCGGACCATTTGTTTAGCGGCAGCCTATTCGTTGGTATGCTTCGTGTCCTTGACGTCAAATAACGTAGAAGAATCGACTTACGAACACAGTCCATGCCTGTACCCAGTACCCGTCCGTCATTCCCCGTGTCAGATCCTCTTCCTGCATATCGAGAAGATACATCGGTCTCGCGGCGCCAGCACAGGTAAACACGGCGTCCGGGACGCGCCCACCATGGGCATCACTAGCAGCTTGAAGAGCAGCGGCAGACTCCTTCGCGGTGTTGAGAGAGAAAGAAAAGGCTTTGAATACCTGATCTGGCCTTTGACGAACAGACTATGGGATAAAAATCTTAGAATAAACAAAGTATTGGTGATTAGACACGAACCTCTAGCTCTTTCAATGCACTATCTAGCTTGCTTTGTGTTCTTGCGACTATAGAAACATGAGCACCCTTCTGTGCAACGAGTTTTGCGAGTTCAAGTCCAAGACCCTGGCTCCCGCCAGTGATATAGACGTGCTGGGAGAACGCAGAACCATCGGCATCAGCGAGGTGAGTATCATGGAAAAACTTGTTCGGGTTCTCACAAGTCCCTTGGGAGTCCATTTTTTCGATGAGAACATGAATGACGACGAGTAGATGAGAACGAGAACTAGTAAAGCCTTTGAAACTAATGAGAGCCAGTCAAACATGTATTCCTAAAACCCGCGAGGGTAGAATACAGTTCTAGGTATTTCCTACTATGTCAACCAGCTCGATCACTTACTAACAATATTAATGATTTGTAACAACGCTCCTTTCTCGTATTATTGATCCTGTTATGACGCTCATTTTTCACAATTTATCCAGCAGATTTACATTGCAAATATCTTACAGTGTAATGTACACGAGGACGGTGAAATTTTTGTAGCTTCTACACAGGCATAGGCAGCAGAAAGACCTGAAGTTTGCAGCTACCCACCTACACGAGCAAGCCTTGTAGTCATCTCCATCTGAGAGTGAGGTTGTCTGTGGTGCAATGCGAACAATGGTGAAGAAAGTCTTGTAATGTTCGAATGATAGAACGGCTGGATTAGTCTCTTTCGTAAAACTTGGGACTTGAATATGTCGAACAGAGGTGGTGCCAGCAGAGTAGGCTCAGCTGTGACTGGATCAGGAGGAATGGATATCATCTAGCTTGCGGTCGACCGTCTATTTCGAGCATCGAGAATGCTCGCTGACATTGATACCTGAACTGTTAATGATCTGAGCTGGTTATGTCGAGGACACTACTGCAGTCGTCTAGGTCTCTCCACGCTGTTGAAGGTGCACTTGTGGCCCATGCTTTAGAAGGTGGAGGGCAACTTAGGCTGGACAAGTTGCTCTAAATTCCACTGTCCTTTTTGCATTCATGCAGGGGCCGCGGCCAAAAGAGCTTCGAAGGGGTTCAACATTCAGTAGCTGAGCGTTTCGCAACTTCGCCACTTCCAATTCGCACTCGTCGAAGACCTGTCTTCTCTGGCAAATACATCAGTTCATCATTTGCGCCGCGTGCCGCTGAATCTTTACCATCAACGCGAAAGACTGCTTCGCGATTGGCTCAAATAAATATTTACACATGAGTAGTACATCATTAACAGAAACAAGATAGAAATACGGGTCTAGGGATGCATTGAGGGCGGCGGATATATATGTGATCGCCCAATTTCCAAAGCACAATTAGGCTTTGCCCAAAATAGTGGCCCTTTCTCTGCAGAACCGCTTCACAACGTTCCCCTTCAATTGCCTTGGCCCGTCTCCACAATCATTTCTTAGACTTCGGGATTGTACAGCGCTGTTGGCTGCACACGCGTATTAGACTTTCTTTTCTTCTTAGAGCGCATCGTCCATCATGGCGTCCTCGACCAACATTAAGGTCGTTTGTCGGTGCGTGTCCCAATCCCATAGATACATAAAGTATCTCTCTTATCACCTACTGACGTGATTGAATAGCTTTCGACCTCCAAACTCCCTCGAGCTGAGGGAAGGTGGCGATATCGTAGTGGCTTTCGATGAGAATCTCCAGACCGTGCAGATGAAGAACTCACAGGCCGTTTCTGGACCAGAGAAGGACGGATTCACGTTCGACAGGGTTTTTCCGATGGGCACGAAACAGCATGAAGTGTTCGATTACGGCGTTAAAGAGTAAGTCACCCCGATAATCGCGCGTCTTTGTCGTGAGCCTCACAAGATCACCTGGTAAAATAGTATTGTTAAAGGTGAGGGACCCCATCACTGTATTGTGATGCTGAAGCGCTTGCACACAATCGCGACATTCATGGAGGAATCTTTTTGCTAATACGGTAATCAGACGTTCTGGATGGCTACAACGGCACGGTCTTTGCATATGGTCAGACTGGTAGTGGCAAGACATTCACCATGATGGCACGTCGAATTCATGTCATCTTGAATTCGCTTCTGATTTTTGCTTTCCAGGGCGCGGACATTGACTCGTCGGAACTGAAGGGAATTATACCCCGCATCACCGAACAAATTTTCAAATCAATCGTAGAATCAGACTCTCATCTTGAATACGTTGTGAAGGTCTCCTATTTGGAGATCTACCTTGAACGTATACGTGACCTCCTCGCCCGTAAGATCTTCAGAGCTCTTTGCTGTGAATCAATGACGAATGCCACTTTATTGCCAGCCCAAAATGACAACCTCCAGGTGCACGAAGAAAAATCAAGAGGCGTATATGTAAAGAACCTTTCAGACTACTACGTCAGCAGTGCTCGTGAAGTCTACGAGATCATGCGGCAGGGAGGAGCTGCGAGAGTTGTCACTTCGACCAGTAAGTGTCTCCCATGTCATCGCGTTCACCTCTAAGTCACTCATGACGGCAGACATGAACGCTGAGTCTTCGCGATCGCATTCAATTTTTCTTATCACGATTCAGCAACGCAATACCGAAACGGGGGCCCAGAAGAGTGGCAATTTGTACCTCGTTGATCTTGCCGGATCCGAGAAAGTGGGAAAGACAGGTGCCTCGGGGCAAACTCTGGAAGAAGCAAAGAAGATCAACAAATCCCTCTCTGCTCTCGGCATGGTTATTAATGCTCTAACAGACTCGAAGGTACGTAACAGTGCATACAGGGAAATCATTCTTCCCCTGAACTCAAGCTATGAATGATTTTCCCAGGTCAAACATATTCCATATCGTGACTCGAAACTCACCCGTATACTGCAAGAGTCTCTGGGTGGTAACTCGCGCACGACGTTGATAATCAATTGCTCGCCTTCGCAATACAACGAGTCCGAAACTCTGTCAACCCTCCGATTTGGTATTCGAGCTAAATCGATCAAGAACACTGCTCGCGTCAATGCAGAGCTCTCTCCGTTGGAGCTCAAGGGCCTTCTGTCGAAAGCTCAGCTTGCGAACACCAGACATCTGTCATATATCCAGGCATTAGAAACAGAGCTTGCCATATGGCGTGCCGGTGGCCATGTTGAACCGAGCGAATGGGCTACTTCTGACAAACCGACTACTGGTGCGGCAGCAGCAAAGAAAGCAATGTCATCACCGACACCTTCTACTGCAAGAAGCATGACTCCAGTGAACCCTGCATTGGAGAGTCTCCGATCAGAGATGATCGATAGTCGACCACAGACCCCGACAGTTGTGGGTTTGGACAAGGATGAACGGGAGGAGTTCCTCAGGAGAGAGAACGAGCTTAGCGATCAACTTGCAGATAAAGAGAGCGCACTGGTTGCCGCAGAGAAGCTGATCAAGGAGCTTCGGGAAGAGCTGGCATACCTCAAGGAGCAGGAGGCAGCGTCTTCGAAGGAGAACAAGTCCATGTCTACTCAACTTAACGAGCTCCGACTGCAATTAGAGCGTCTGGATTACGACAATAAGGAGGGTATCATCACGATAGACATTCTGAAGGAGCAGAACCTGGATGCGAAGAACGAGCTGGAGGAGCTCAAGAAGGTCATAACCGATCTGCGCTCGACCCAGAGAGACGCATCAGCCGAAGACAAGGAGAAGCGTAAGCAGGAGAAGATGGCTCTGATGATGGCTAAATTCGATGCTGTACGTTCGACTACTCCGCGAGTGGCACACCGCTCACCCGCTCACAGCAAGGCGCATTCTCCGAGAAGGACGAGCAGCTTCGTCAACTTCTTGCTAAGCTTGATACTATCGACTCTGAAGGCGCGCTCTCAACTCTGAGCGTTGACGATGTTGTTGCAGCAAGGAGGCAGCTCGCAGAAAACCACTCCCTTGTGCGCGAGACGGTTGATCGTCTCAGGCAAAGCCAAGAAGAGAATGAAATGATTGCCCGCCGCAGAGATGAACTTGAGGCCCGGTTTTTAGCACTCGAAGCAGATTATGAGGAGCTTCTTGGTGAGTGGTAAAACTTTCAGGGTATCCAAAACTTACGACTTTTCTTGAGCAGAGAAGACCATCCATGATGAGGAGACAAGCAATGCTGACATCGTAGACTCCATGGCTGAGTTCAAGGTAGGTCATGCATGCTTCGCTGATAGTTGCATCCACTGAATGCAACCTATTACTCAGAATAAGCTCGAGGTGCAATACGCAGCTAAGCGGGATGCAAACATTGGCGAGGTGTCTGATCTCAAACAACAACTGGAGTTGAAGACCAACGAGATTCGCACCCTCAATGCCTCGATCGACAGTCTGAAGAGCGTCAACGAAGAGCTTAAGGTTTGACCTTTTCCTCCTTGTATTCTAGCTGTGAACTGAGCTTTCCTTTCTGCAGCGTGCATTTGCAGTTACTTCTGCGGGCATCGAGGGCGGTAAGAATCTGGCAGAGAGTGCACAGGACCTTGAGCGAACGAGGAAGGCAATCAACGTCCAGTTGGCAGAGTTCGATGGCGTCAAGAAATCCCTAGTGCGGGATTTGCAAAACCGCTGCGAGAAGGTTTGTTCAAAAATAATAAGCTTCTTTTATCTTTCTGCTTAATATTGACGTGACAGGTCGTCGAGCTTGAGATTCAATTGGATGAGATCAAAGAACAATACAATAACGTCATTCGCAACAGTAACAGCAAGGCGCAACAGAAGAAGATGGCATTCTTGGAGCGGAACCTGGAGCAGTTAACGCTAGTTCAGAAGCAGGCAAGTCTAGCTTTACCCCAAAGACCTATTTTCATGAACTGAGGTGCCGTCGCAGCTGGTTGACCAGAACTCTGCGTTGAAAAAGGAGGCTGGAATCGCCGAACGAAAATTACTCGCACGAAATGAGCGGATACAGAATTTGGAAACTCTGCTGCAAGACGCTGACCGTCGATTAGCTGTCCAAAACCAGAAGTTTGAAGCGCAGCTGCAATCAGTTAAAGAAAGGCTAGAACAAGCACGAGGTAAGTTAGATAACGTCATTTTTTGTTTTAATGGGCTTCACTCTGTTTTGTAGCGCAAAAATCTACGGGTGCCTTGGGCTTTGGACGCATCGCCAAGCCACTGCGGGGTGGCGGGGGTTCTGCGGCAGCTATTGGTAGTACTACTACCCCTGCATTGATTACAGGCGGTGCACCCTCAGCAAACGCCTTGGCTCGCATCCAGAATGAAGAGGGAGGGTAAGCTTTCAAACTATTGTTCGGAGTGATTACTCATTTGGCATCCGACTTTGCGTTGGCTGTGCCTACAGTGGAGGTAAGTTGTATTGATGATGTCGTCCTTGGTTGAGACGCTAATGGGTCATTTGCAGCAAAGCGTGCATCATGGTTCTTCAACCCTCGAGGGAGTTAGATGCTTTAGATTTGATTGTTTTGCATACCCCGGGCCTGACCGTTTCGTATCGTTTTTACATAGCATCTATCATCTCATCGTTTTTAATGCATTCTCGGTCGATGGATGCAAGCGGAGACCGCAGCAAGATCCGGTTCCGAATGAGCCGAGCGCCTTCTTCCCGGGCTCTCGCTCGGGTGCTATTATGTAGTTTCTACAAATCCATGAACATCCCGTAGGTGCACGCATTCATGATTTTCGTCAAAGTGATACTCTACATTCAGTAGCGCTGATGAAAAGTGGGAAATACATACCGAAGATAAGAATACGTCATCGCCATGTGGACTGTCCCTGCCCATGTGTGTTTGAACCGGAAGAAAAAACTGCATATATTGTACATCATGACTCTGGGGCGTGTGTCATACTTGACTTCTGTCCTTTATTAGAAGGTACGAAGGATCTTCCTAAGATGTTTCTGTAGGGGAGACTGGCTTCAGCTGTCAATCAAATGTCCAAGTTGAAGTTGCTATTGGTGCCGGGGAGGACGGACCGTTTGGGACGGAGCCGGTAGAGGACATCCCGGGAAATTGAAAACGCTTCTTTCGAAGCATTTAGACTGATTGACAAAAGAAGATGAGACGAATTTGAACCAGGTGCCGTTCACTGACGACTTTAAATTTTTTTTCGGAAAATGGCGAATAGAGCGGGGACCTGCGATGGCTGTGTGTATTTCGGTCGTGAATAACCCGTTGCAATTCTTGGGACAAACAGGTGTAAAAGTTGAATTGTGCAGGGCCGAGCGGACCCAATTTCGGTGGCGGGATCAAATCACCAACCGACTGAATATACCCCTTCAGTATTAGTCGTGGTAGAAATTATCTTATCCCTGAACACATCCCTTCTTTCTCCTTCCTAGCGTGCGCGCTTCAGGACGTGTTTCCTTTCTTTCTTTCTTTCTTTCGTTCTTCTTTTTCAAGGAGAGTCGAGCATAGTATTTTGGATATATCCTTAGGTGAGTCCCCCGCTTTCATGATTCACGCGTCATTCTCCACTAGGTCACATCGTGGCCGACTTACGACAATTCTTCTCCACTCGCAACTCATAAAGACGCGTTCTCTCCCGTTTTCTGTTCCGAGCTTTAACTCATAACAGTTCTGAAACGTGTCTCATTGCATAACACTGACGGGTACCTCGCCTTTTCAGCTAATTCGTTTGCACACCTCCACCTAAAACTCTATAATTTGCTCTTACCTGTTTTCTTTCTCCGTGAGTACCACATACAGCTTTTTTTCCCCGCCATCTTTTTTGACTTCCGGTTAGCGCGCGAATCATTTTCTTCACTGCAGTCTGTCATGTCAACTCATCGCGGAGATACTTCTCGGAAACCGTCTAGCTCGTCGACGCGCTCCTCTGATCATTCGCCTTCAGCTTCACCGAATAATGTATGACTATAGTTCTTTCTCATGAATTCATCTTACCATACTCCCTCAGAGAAATCTGACTACGGTTAATAATATGTTCGGCGTCGGAATGAGTGGAAGCACGGCACTTAAGGGCCTCAACTCAGGTTGGCAGGTTAGTGGAACGTTCTTTTACAATTACATGCCCAATTACGTGATGTAACTTAGGTCTGGGGCTCAACGACACCAGCTTCCAAGAGGAATGCGTCTATATCTTCTGCAGCCAGTGCGAACGACCACTCGCCCCCACAGGGTGACGGCAGTTACCGTGGTAATCTAGGAGAAAGCTGGAGTGCGCCGAGACCGTCCAGTGGGACTTGGGATGAGCTGACCGGAAGCCCTCAAAAGAAGGATTTATCTCAGTTGGTCAGTCAATTTTTTCATGGTGCTTATATGTCAGCGAACATTTTTGTAGGACACCAATTCGGCATTGTCGCTACACCATGCTCGGCAGAGACAAGCAACAGCAGCGCATGCAGCAGCGTTATCCGGACCGCGACTTGTGGGTACTCTTTAATTTAGAAAGACGTACTAAGAAACTTGATTCACAAGGACGATCGCTCTTCGGCAAAGCCCGGACAATTCTCTCCACAGAGAACATTCGATAACACTCTCGGAAAGGAAACTGGAGTCTCCAATAGATATGCGGCTTCTTCGTCGAACACGCCTGGCTATGCGTCGTCTACATTCGGTGGTCAAAATGGTGTATTTGACTCTATGCAGGTATCTTCAGTTGTTGAGAACGAATTATCCCTGGGCTTGAGAGGGATGGCGGTCGAGGATGATCATGGGCAATACCGCCAGCAATCCAACGGCGTTGCATCTAATTCTGCCGCAGCGCCCCAAGTGCGAGCACCCCCACTGATGGTTCAGGGACGCCCCCCGTATGGTAGTTACCCTCAGGCCGATTATTCGTCGTATTATACCAATGGCGCGACACGCGATCACTATATGGATTATGGATATGGATACAGCGCTCAGACGGACCCTTCACTCTATCCCTCGTCCGCTGGGATGAATAATACCTCCACGACAAGCTTATACCCTGGCGTATCACCACAGGCGCTACATCCTAATGCTCATGCTGGTCAGCAGTCCAGCATGTACTATGACTACTCAGCATCCGCGCGATCCTCTTCGCAATATTACTACCCTGCGCATCAGCCAATAATGTACCCAACCATAACACCACTCTCTCCCATGCCGACTCCTCAGATTAGCGCTGCCGCACCCAGTGGTGCCATGCCTGACAAGAAACAGGTGCGTTTTTTTTTACGTCACATTGTCTCACTTATATCGTTAACCCTTGAACCCTAGTATGGAATGCAGCAACAGGTGGCTTTCCAAAACTTTTTGCCCCACCATGATCTCATATACTCCTCACCAGGTTTATGCCGCAGATTATGGCGCTCAGGTTCCATTCATGATGCCTAATGGTGCCATGTATGGCCCAGCTGCCCATGGGATACCGTTTTATCACCACAATGTACGTCCCGGTAGGCGACAGGACACGAACGAAAGTTTGGCTTTGCGCAGTCCTTTGCTGGATGAGTTCAGAGCCAATAAATCCCACAAGTGGGAGCTTAGGGTATGCCGAATTCATAACTAGTAGACAGAAACCTGATTGGCCCTCAGGACATTTATGGCCATATTGTTGAGTTCAGCGGCGACCAACATGGATCCCGCTTTATCCAGCAAAAGCTTGAGTCTTCCACGTCGGAGGAAAAACAAGGTGTCTTTGATGAGATCGTGCCTGAGAATGCGTTGCAGCTCATTCAGGATGTCTTTGGTAACTATGTATGTTTATGGTATGGTCTTCATTTTGCTGTCATCTGACGGCTTCTGTAGGTCATCCAAAAGCTCTTTGAGCATGGTACGCAAGTGCAAAAGGCTGTTCTCGCCAACACAATGGAAGGCCATATTTTACCATTGTCACTACAGATGTATGGTTGTCGTGTCGTCCAGAAGGTCTGTATATCAGCTCTCTGCCGTCTCGTCATATCTAATTCGGACTTGTTAGGCGGTGGAATTTATCCTTCCGGACCAGCAGGCGTCATTCGTTAGGGAACTCGATCCTCATGTGTTGAAATGTGTGAAAGATGCGAACGGCAACCACGTTCGTATGCTCACTATTTTTTCAACGCTATGCGCTAATGTATTTGTAGGTCATTCAAAAGCTAATCGAGCGTGTGTCGCCTGAGCGTTTGGGCTTTGTCAACTCATTCAGGGGTAACGTGTATGACCTCTCCACGCACCCATATGGCTGTCGCGTTTTACAACGATGCTTTGAGCACCTGCCTGAGGATCAGACACGTCCCCTTATGGATGAACTGCATAAGTACATGATCAATCTAATGCAGGACCAATTCGGGGTATGTACTTCAGTGTTTATCATATTCTGATTCCCTGGCTAACGAGTGGTTAAGAACTATGTTGTTCAATTCGTCCTCGAGCAAGGGAAGCCGCATGATAGGAACCAGGTTATCACAAAGCTTCGTGGACAGATGATGAATATGGCTCGCCACAAGTTCGCATCAAATGTTTGCGAGAAGGCTCTTGTTACCGCAGTTTCCGAGGAACGTCGGGCTCTTATCGACGAGATTATCGTGCCGAAGGCCGATGGTGTCAGCCCGATTGTGTCCATGATGAAGGACCAATTTGCCAGTGCGTCCCTTGTATCCTTGGTGTCACAGCTCTGATGTCTGACCATTTATATAGACTATGTCCTTCAGCGGGCATTGACCGTTGCAGATAACGACCAGAAGGAAATTTTGATCGCCAAGATCCGCCCACAGCTCGTCAGCATGCGTAGGTACTCAAGCGCTTACAGTAAACATCTTATTTCCAGTGCGTTTCCTGACATAGAGCCGAGACACTTTCTGACCAACACCTAATAGTTGAGCGTCTTCTGGAGCGCACGGTTAATGCCTCGAAACCTTCGGATAAGCCTGCAGACTACCCTTCACTAGCGCACAAGCAGGTCAACTAATTACATTGCTCTCTGACGTGCTCCTCGTGATTTTTCTTGTTCTGCCTCTTATTTTCTCTATCGCAATGCTATGGTACATTTCGCATCAATTGTTCCTCATTCCGCAATCACTCGCACGACCATTATCCACGCAACCAACATTATTAATCGCACACTCTTTTTTTCATTCAGTCAGTAATATACTTGCAGTCCTTGCTTCGCTGTCGATATTCACCTTCCCATGTTGCTATCATCTTTGTCGCCATTTTTTTCATCCGCTTTACATAGCGAACCCGTATAGATACATCTGCACACCATTATAATCATGATCATTTACCAGAGTTTAGACGCATGAGACGTAAGGGAAGCAAACGGAAACAAACAGAATATTATTACATCCGTGGCGCTATTGGCTAAAGTAAGCCAAGTGACCACCCAACGCAAAAGCAACGGCGAAACGTCAGCTCCGCGCCTTTTCTCTAGACCACTCTATTGGCCCGCAGGACAGAAACGTTCTAAACATGAGCACAGTGGAAGCTGCGGCCTCGCTTTTTGATTCAGATGGCGATTCTGGACTAGATCCATTTGCGGTGATCGGGAACGAGGAGACGGACACGACACCACCTGCCGGGTTGATGCGTCATGAATATGGACAACACGATTCTACTTCTTATCCATCTGACATGGGTCAAGACGCCTCCAGCTTGTTCACTGAAGACCAGCGTTCTCGACTAGATTCCTGGCCGGTTCCCGCACAGCAGAATTTTGATGCTCTGGACAATTCGCAATACTCGAATAATTCTGCTGCTGTCTATGAGGAGTCCCAAGGGCGTTACCCTGAACATAGTCACTCATCCACGACTCAGCCGCAGGCCTCATATGTTCAACAACCAGGTCTGTATCTGTTCGACGTTGTTCGGCTTGAAGTATTAATTTGACCCAGCTCAAGGAAGTTATGCTGGTGCAGCGAGTGTCAATCACCAGTACAAACCAGAATTAAATCCCCCGTCTTCGCAATACAATGGGAATCATCTCGTCGCCAAGCCTTATGCCCCGGTCCATGGCAGCTATTACCCTTACACGCCCGCCACTAACATTGCAACCCACCGTACACCACAACCAACATCTACTGCTCCTGGAGACTCACAGAGTGTATATAGCCCGTATAACCCTATGACACGTTCAGTTTCACAACCTCACCCGTCGCCTGCTTATGCTCCCGCTCCGAAGCATTCATCGCCCAGCATCCCTCCCCCTGCCGCTGAAGCTCCTCCTGCGGCGTCCTTTCGTTCGAAGACTCTGAATGCCTATGACCCTCCTCTTCCTCCCCCGAAAGTGTCAAAGCGTGCGATGAGTGCACGCGCACCAGCCTTGGGACAGTATTCTTCGTATGGCCAGCCCTCGCAAGCACCTCCCGTTCCCTCTCTTCCCCCTTCTAACAGCAATGGTGATCGGTATGGTAACCTTTCACGTAGTGTAGCACAACTCCCTGTTTCTTCTCCACGGGCGCAGGTTCCTCATCAGCTCACAAATGCACTTGGTAGTTCTCCGGCACATGATTCTCATCAACACCTCCCTCCTGCTCAACCACCCGCTAGTGATAATTATGCCCAATATGGATTGTCGCATGCGACCACTTATGCATCCCAATTGACTGCTCCTCCTCCACATACGAAGCCTCCAACGCCCCCGCAGAACACTTATGCACGAGAATTCATCGACGAGACACCCACTCCCACACAAGGTCCACCCAGCTCATTTACGGATCACCGTATGCAGCGTGTTGCTTCACCTGATATTAATCCATATCAGTTGCTAACTCACGATGAGCACTCGGAGAGTCGCGCCTACACTTCTGACGATATGCCTTGGGACGATCCGGAAGGTTTACCAACTGAAGCGGTGTTATCGGTTCTCGATGCCGCCCAAGATTCCTACTCGCCGCCAGAGACGGATAGTGCGACTAAGACACTTCATGAGGCAACAATATCTACTTCTATAGCTCCTGTGATTCCTGCAGAAGATATCAGTTTGATGGGTTCTGTGCAGCCACCTAACAGCCTACTTTCTTCTCCACCTAGACGTAAGGCGCATCAACCCCAAGACACATTGTCACGCAGCCCGGCGTCATCGCGGTCAACTTCTCACTCCAGAGGTGGTTCCAATGGCTCAAATGCGTCATCCACACGTAACCAGATACAGAGGGTCTCTTCTCCTTTACGCAATGTCATCGACTCCTACGCACTAGATTCGTATCCTGAGCCTCTCCGTTCGGTTCCTAAAAATGTGGAGCCGTTACAATATACTGCACCCAACAGAGCGGCGTCTCCTAGTTCTGTTCGCTCGTTTACTAGTCACGCGGGATCCGTCAAGAGCTCCCATGACTTGACAGCTACTCCCGTGATGAATAATTACGAGCCAAAATCGCATGCTATGTACGAGAGGCCTTCATCACCTGCCATCCGTCAGTCCTCTCCAGCCTCCGACCCATATACACCTTGCAAGAATGTCCCAGTAGCGTCATTCGACCATCGAGGCCGTTCAGGATCCAACCTGTCCCTGCATTCCACAGCATCAACGCCTGCGGGAATACCTTTCCAGCGAGGTATTAACGGGTTCCCTTCCAAGCCCTACCCTGATGAACCAAGCTCATACGGCGCTGTGTCTGCGTATAGTCAGGAACTTCACACCTCACCCGCGATACGCCCTCCATATGCACCCTCTCCTTCTCTGTTAGGCACTAACGATCCTTTGGGTCGAACGTCGTCTCGAGCTCCAGTGATCAGTTTTGGCTTTGGTGGAAAGGTGGTCACATGTTTCCACAGTTCCCCTGACCTTATCACCGGATTTGATGTTGCTCTGTCTTCTCGCCGCTCGACAGATGTGCGTATACGTGTGCTGCACAAAATCCTCCCCGAATTTGTGCTTGAACCTTCTGCCGCTGTGTACCCTGGCCCTCTGTTTTCTGACCCTGGCACACCTGTCAGCCTTGTGCGCACTGGGTCGTCTTCTCAGGTGAAAACGAAGAAGGGACGAGTCATCAAATATTTGGAGCAACGGATTGAAGAGCTTTCGCGCGGGACGATGTATATGTCAGAGGGAACAGAGAAGCAGCACGCTGAAGGAAAGCTGGTTCTAGTCAATCTACTCAAGGTCATGGTTGAAAACGATGGCGCGCTATCTGGAAGGTTTGTAGCTATCCTATGAATAAACATCTTTAACTAACGTTATATTTCAGCGCTCACATTGACTCAGCTGTACGAAAAGCATTGGTTCCTCGCATCGCAACTTCTGAAGGCGGAGAGAATGGATCCGGTGCTCTCTCGACGTCGGGTTTTGCTTCTCCGATGCCCAATACTTATGGCATGATTCCTGGCGTAAACGCTGGTCACGTTGGCACAAGAGAGACACCTATCTCAGTTTCTACTCTCCTCCCATCCGCGCTCGATAAGATACAGGAATTTCTTGTGAGAGGTGACAGGAGACAGGCTTATCATTATGCACTGGATGAGAAGCTGTGGGCACATGCGATGATCATCGCAAGCAGCATTGACAAGGAGGCCTGGAAGGATGTTGTAAACGAGTTCCTCAAGACGGAGTTGGGTGCTAGTAATGTCCAACCAAAGCTGCCCGCTTCGGTTGGACGCGGAAAGGACCAAGTACCTCCTCCTAGTAATGGAAGAGAGTGGCTGCGCGTGGTCTACAGCCTGTTCTCTGGTCAGGGACCAGCCGCTGGTTAGTCATCACATTCCAAGTGAATTCTCTGATATGAAGTTATTTGCCATATAGTTCAGGAACTGATTCCCAACAACATACTTGCGAGAGGTACATTGCAAGTACCTGCACCAACCATTGCGCACACCACGCCCATGTCGCCTAGTTTTCCTTCACCAGCAATGGCAGCACAAATCCCTGCCAATGCATTGTTGAAGTGGCCGGAACTTGTCGCATCAATAGTCTCCAGTCCCCTGTCCCCTGAGTCATCAGCAGCCTTGACAGCACTAGGTGACTATCTTATATCGCATCAGCAAGTTGAAGCTGCGCATGCATGGTAATTATATGATCTCTACAGCTGTAATTCTGCGCTAATATCATCCGTCAGTTATTTGCTTTCTCCTCAGACTTCTCCGATGGGTGGCATTGGGAGTCCATCAGCTCGAGTTATTCTCATTGGTTCACGGAATCCACACTCATGGCCCACTTTCTTCAAGGACACTGACACCATTATTTTGTCCGAAATCAACGAGTTTGCTCTCTCGTTGAAGAGCATTCCCAAGGGTCAAGAGCCATTTCACGGTTTACCGCATTTACAGGCATACAAGCTCATCAGAGCTTCGCATCTTGCGGAGATTGGCGAGATCCAGCCAGCCAGCCGGTGTGTATAATGTTTCTCCTTCGATCCCGGACCTTTTTAATCAGGCTACAGGTATTGTGAGGCCATCACCGCTTCGATGACACATCCATCACCCTATTTCAATTGTGTTGTTGTTGAGCAATTGAAAGGACTAGCAGATCGCCTCATCGGTGTACCACAGATGGAAAAGAGCGGATCCTGGATAGGTGGCAAGGTGAACAAACCTAGTCTTGACGGTATCGGTAGTTGGCTTGAGGGACGTTTGACGAAGTTCATCGCTGGAGAAGGGGACGAACCTTCACCTCAGCCAGAACAGTCCAAGAGTCAGGTGTCATCGCTCGGACCTTTCTCTCACTTCAGCGAGATTTCATCAACAACAAACTCCGCAAGCCCGTCGCCTCCGCCTGGGCTGATGAGCTTGCACTCTATGTCTGGTACGCCACCTCCCCGGAGAAGCGGTTCCGCGATGGCAGTCTCAACTTCTCATGCTCATGTGCCCATTGATCGCGCTTCGTCTGCCATGGAATATTACCACCCAACACGGACGGAGTCTCCGGCGCCTCCCAAGACTGCGCCTTTGCACCCACCAAGGTCTTACCCCTACTCCGCACACGGCGTGGGTATGAATGGGCATTCAAATGGCTATGTCCCTGCATATGCTAGCGAGGCGATCTCACGAAAACCCTCGTTAGAGATAACTGCCGAGGAGGGACCTGAGCAACAACAGCAGGAGACAGGATGGTGGTCTTCGCTCAACAACTCGGATGCTGGCCCCACACCGACCACGGCCACTTTCCAAAAGGTCGGAAATTTACAAGCTTCACCCGAGGGCTTCATTTCCTTAATGGATGAGCCTGCGTTGGTTGTGGCTCCAAGGTCACCCATGCCGAACCACCAGGCGCAGCCCACCTTCGAGGATGACGAGGACGACTTAGGCTTTGGCAATAATGCGTTCAAAAGTAAACGTCCTAAGGAAGCAGTTGTGTCAGATAACAACGAGAAACCTAGTGCACCTACAGAGGACACGAAGACGACGGAGGAAAAGAATGGTCAGTCGTGTTTATCACCTCACTGCGACATTGTTGACAATCTCTTGCGAAACCCCTCAGCTACTACCCCGGCAGCATCGAGCTCTTGGCTAGGTCGGTTCTGGAAGCGTTCGGAACCAACCCCGGCTCCCATCAAGGCAAATCTTGGGGAACAATCGTCTTTCTATTATGATAAAGACCTTAAACGCTGGGTGAATAAGAAGGTATGCGACCAGCGTCATTAGGATGCGCGACGTCACTCAAAAAAATTTAGGCTGGTGGAATTGAAGCTACCCAGCCAGCTGCACCACCCCCGCCTCCTTCAAGAGCACAGACAACGTCACCAACATCCGCTAGTGGTCCACTCCCTCACGCCAACGGTGCAAGCTCAGCACCTCCGCCAGCCCGGCCTACCTCGGCTATTGACTTGAGTGCTGGGCCGCCGATGCGGGTGCGTTCAAATGTCGCGCTCCCTGAAGCAGCGTCTCTCCCCAATACGCCAATGCCGGGGACATCTTCAAGCACTCCGCCTCCGCCACCAAGTCGTCCACGCTCACAAGCTGCCAAACGCAATGTGCGAACCCGGTACGTTGATGTTTTCCAACAGCCGGAGAACGCTTCGTAGATTAGTCGCACACTTCATTATCATGCATAGAGTCATCATTTTATTGGATATCTTGAGTTCGGTGTTCATTGTTCGTTGTCGTTGTTCATCATCCTCATTTCTGACCATTGCATGTACATTTTTATTTGCTTTTTATAATTCGCATGAACGCAAGCATTTGGTGGGATGTCATTGCAAACGAATTACATGAATCTACAAAATGAGTCTGAATGGATAACCTAGTAGGAGTCGTCAGAGAAATGCATTATGTTAAGTGAAGACAAACGAACCTGGGTTTTTGACGCGGAACAGGGATATCAGAATGTTGAAGACAATGAAGTTTACTGCAGTCCAGAGGTATACCTGGGTTCTTTGACGAACAGGCGACAATTGACGCGGTGTGACGACGGTCAGCATCAAGAAAGAGCCAGCCAAGATACCATCTGTGAATAATCAGCGCTAGCACTATGTTGGAATGCGTAACGACGTACAAACCATAGCCACGACCTGAACTTCTTGACCATACTGGTTTTGGTAGCCTTGAGCTATCCAGGCGCCATTCGGGCCAACATAAGGGACACCTCTGATGCGAGTGAACATGTAGCCAGAGGTCATAACTAGAGAAGTCAAGACGGTGCCAGCAGCCCAGATCCAGCGGTTTTGCAGAACTGGTTTGATGAAACGGAAAATGAGAGTGACGATGGGGATGAGGGAAGCCATGCTGCCCCAGCGCGACCAGTCAAAGGGAGGTTTGTACGGGATAGGAACGGGAGTGTGCACAGAGAGTTGCTCAGCTAGAGGTCCGGCTTCGAACCCGCTGTAGAATATAATGAGGGATTGCAAGTCAGGAGTATTTGACATTCTTACTGCTGGAAATCGTATGTAGCGGGAGCCTTCTTAGAAGCGTTTGGGCCTTCAGTCGGGGGATACACGTGAACAGCTGGTGCAGATGCCATGCCAAGCTAGGAAGCGCGTCAACCGTTGAATACAGGTTTGCTAGATAAGATGGTGCTATCACCTTTTGGAAGACGGCGTATCCATCATCAAAGTCAAGGGTAGCAAAGAAATGTTGGTCGCGGTGTTCTTTGGGAACAGCCGTCCATGCTCTGGCTATAGCAGTGAAAGATGGGTCAAACTCCCTGTATTTATATCTTGATCAGCCTGCAAAGCATGTGTGGTTTGATTCTACTACTAACTTGCAAGGAGCGCAGCGGCGCTGAGGACTAAGCGCAGTGAAGTGCACAGAAGCCGACCAGTCACGTTTTGACGAGGTCAGCAAGTCAAAAGTCTTTTCGTTGAGTTTTATGAGGCCATTTCCAGCAGCCGCAAGGTCAACTAGTTGCTCATGGGCTGATTTTTTGGCCGCCAAAGAGAAGGGCAAGAGTAAGAGAGCGAGGAGGGGCCAAAGCATATTGAAGTTGAATGAGCGAGTTATCGTCAACGTGTAGCTTAGGGTATATAGCAGGCGTGGGAAATGGATCTCCTGAAATGATCATGTGCGGAATCAATTTCGCCTCTTGTGCTCGCCGTCGTCGACGGTGACGAGCCTGTTAGACATGTCACATGCGCTCCTCTTGCGATTGTTTTTATCACCGTCGTTCTTCTCCGTTCATGTCGCTTTACGATATCTTATGTTGTACGCCGACAACATAGGCATCACATACTACCTTACCCTCAGGTTGAGAGAACTCGACACCCAGGAGCTACGCGAAGTGTGGGGTTTTGTATGGTATATAACCAAGTTTATTGTGTTTGAACCACGCTAACAGCCTCACTAGTCATTTACTCGTCACCCGGCCTTCCAAGTCGCGAGCATTGGAATGTTTTGTAGTAGACATCTCGCAGCGTTCCACACATATAGCCATGATTGTACGTAGACAACAGCCTCGTAGCTTCAAGCTCACAGCTGATTGCTGCTGTGGAGACTCTCTGGCTTATGCAAGCTTCTTTGCAAGATCTCTCCTCATCTCCTGGTTCTCCGTCTTTCCAGGTATGCCAGCGGACGTTAAACAAATGTCATGAAATCATCTTCGGTGATCTTCCAACTCCTGCCTCCAGTCCCTACGCTGGATTGGGCCTGCCGTTCCATGCGCGTTTCTCACGTCGGAAGGTCAAAGCTCATGTTGAGCCAGCTCTCTTCGGACTTGGTCTGGTGTTGGCCGGAGCTCCAGCAATGCCTAAGCTTACTGAGATCATGGGCGAGGTTGCGTTGCAACAGGGACGCGCTGAGGAGGATGGTTCAGACCTGATGAGCTTCGAGACTGGTGACAGTGACATGGCTCCTGGTTCCGGGAAGGTCATATGCAATGACTCTGGGGATGATGATGACGACAGCTCAGATAGAAAGAATGACGATGACCACGCCACTGATTTTACTGGTGATGCCACACCCGATGGTCCTACAGTCTCCGAGAAGCGAACGATTGTCCAGCGTCGTCGGACAATTGTTGCCGCACAGACAAGTCCTGCCCTAGTTCATTTGCAAAATATTCATCGGTCAACATTATCTGAAGATCCGCTTGACCAGCTTGATTCCTCACCTCCAGCACACGTCGCCAGCCCATACCAATCCTCTCCTTCGATACCTTCTACTCAGCATCCTTTTCGGCAGAGCACACTGAACTCCGGCGATTCCCTCCTTCAACGGTACGATTTAGATTCACAAGCACACCTCCTTAGAAGCCAGTATTATCGTTCGGAAGTAAGTAGCTATAGCTCTCATCATGGCGTTGGCTTTACAAACACATGACCTAGGTCCGATTTCTATTAGCACTCGAAAACATCTCTAACCGCCTACTTGTTGTACCAAAGCCTGCACGAGTCAGCGCTCTTAGAGCCGAGTTAACGTCCCTTAACCACAAGTTACCCGCAGAGGTAATATCTTCATCTATATCAGACCGCAGTTCGTGATATAGGATCTCAGGTGTGCATGCCAATGTGGTGCCCTTCATCCGACAGTCCTTTACTCCGGAATGGCTCTGGGCCCCACCACAAGATCGTTCGAATTCCGCCCGGCGAAAGCGTTGTACTTAATTCTGCGGAACGAGCACCTTATTTGCTCATTATCGAGATATTGAACGATGACCTTGACTTCGACCCTACTAAGAGAAGCAATAAGGAGGCGCTCAAGCGTATAGTAACGAAGGAGAACGAACGCAAAGGTGCTTCGAGGGAGCTCATTGCTTTTGCTAGTTCATCCCTTCCCCCGAAACACAAGCCCGTTGGAGATCCTGTTGTCAACTTGGAAAATACCTTTGGCAAAGACACTGTTGAGGAACCAGAGACTTCATCGGTGCCTGCCGCTTCCACTACCAGCAGTGCAGCTTCTCCCATTGGTGAGGATGAAGAAATGGACCTAGTGGAGCAACTGTATGGGTCCGGCCAGTCTCTCCGCGGGCAAAGAGATCTTACCGAGTCCATTGTCCTTCCGCCCCCGCCGAAGAACAAGGAGCTGGATATGGTCGCCTGGTCTCGAACAACCTCTGTATCTCCGTCACCTAACCCAGAAGGGACATCAACACTATCGTCTCCTTCTGCATTCTCAGCTACTAGCGGCCGGCTTCCCATATTACCCTCATCCTCCCAGTTGCCAGATCCATCACCTATTAATGGCAATGCTCGTATACTTTCACTTGACGATTACTCTGAGCGTATGCGTACAGCAGCTGTCATGCTTTCACAGCTCAATGCGAACCTCATTCGCGAGGCAGTGACCTCATTGCCTGCTCCGGATACCACTGCCACGCTTACTGATTCGGGAGCTGCGTCGTCGTTGCCTGGCTCTCTGAGTTGGCTCCCAGGCTCCAGCTGGTTGAGTGGCGCGCCTCCCCAGACAAACAGCGGCCCATTACATCCCTCGCTCGCTGGGAGGCTTTCTGAATCCCCGGCGACTACACGGATGCGTGTGCAGCATGCAGAGGCAGCAGCTATCAGAGACCGTATAATGAAGGAGATGATCGCACTTGAAGAAGAGCGTATGGAGCGTATGCGAGAGCACAAGGAAGGAGAGGGAATGATGCACATTGGTACTGTGGGTAACATGAAGACAGCAGAAGACGAAACTATCATCAAACGTGAGTTGAACAAGGCTGACCCCTCTGCCGTAATATTCAGTGAGTCTTGGACGACGAAGAAGGTGAGTTTCATCATTTGGGTTATTGCAGGACTGCGATTTCCATCTCCAGAGTCGAATACGACACGGCTCACCGTATGGTCATCTCGGTAAGCCGCTGCGAAAAGGTGTGCTCAGATAATTAACTCGCCATCGCTAGCAAACTGGGACTGTGTATCTGTGATCGTGAAAACTGGTGGCGACCTTCGCCAAGAGCAGGTCGCCGTTGAGTTGATACGACAATTCGAGCAGATTTGGCAAGAAGAGAAATGCCAATGTTGGGTCCGCTAGTGAGCTTTGGTTTCACCGAGTTACCTCGCGACACAAGCTAAACTTCCCCAGCTTCCGTATCCTGATCACTGGCGCATCATCGGGCTTGGTAGAAACCATAACGGATGCTGTATCGATACATTCGATCAAGAAGTCCGAGTATGCAAGGCGGTTGGCAGAGGGCCGTTTCGGATATGTTACTCTCCTAGACCACTTCAAGTCGGTTGGTCCTTCTCTATTTTCTTCTGGAAATACGAAGTGCTGAATACAATTTGAAAGACCTACGGAGATCCATCCACGGCTAAGTTTGTTCGGGCGCAACGCAACTTTGCAAAGTCACTTGCAGGTCTGCTCTATTCTCAAGATTACAATTTCCACTGTTCAATGCTCAACCACTTCCGTAGGTTATTCCATCGTCACCTTCCTGTTGCAAATAAAGGACCGGCATAACGGGAACATCTTACTGGACCGAGAGGGACACCTCATTCACATAGATTTCGGCTTCATGCTGTCCAATTCACCTGGTAACATAGGTTTTGAGGCTGCACCGTTCAAGCTACCACCAGAATACGTGGAAGTGCTAGGGGGCGTGGATGGAGAACCATTTTTGGAGTTTAAACGTCTGTTTCGCGAAGGGTTTGAGGCAGCGAGAAAACACTGCGACAGGATCATTAGTCAGTGCGACATGTTTGCCGAGTCCTGTGCGCCACACTGATACCTATTACCCATTCCCCGTAGCTCTGGTGGAACTGATGCAAAAAGGTGAGTTACGCAGTCTGCTTGCACAGCCACTTTTCTCAGTGACTCTCGTTAGACTCCAAGCTCCCGTGCTTCGCTGCGTTCGGCGAACAGACCGCGGTTCAACTGCGCGATCGTTTTCAACCGGCTCTGACGCATTCTCTTGTGGGTGAATATATCGACCGTCTCATCGACACTTCTTTGGGCTCGAACTGGACGCGTCTTTACGACTCCGTGAGTAGAGACCAAGCTCAGTTGTGTGCCTAAAGCTTATCTCTTCTCAGTACCAATATTACTCACAGTCCATTCTGTAGCCTTGGGTTAGACACCATGTCAGACACCGGGCTATTGATTGGGTGGAGCATGGCGATCGCCGGTGTGGTATACATAGATCGCACTATCTATATTATATCGTAGGGACATCGATACGCACTGTACTGTACTGAGTGTATCAGCCTCAGCCAGGACAAGCACTGATTACGAGAATGTTTCGATCTACGAGAACATATTGTCGTATTTCTTCAGGCAGGAATACCACTCATAATCTGAAAAGGCGTGCATCAGAAGCGGTTCAATATGACACAGAGATGCATACCAAAATTTTGAGCAGGATCGCACCAACATCGCCCCTTCTGATGTGCACCTCCCTGTGGACAGTGCTGGTAGGGATTATGCCGATACCCGATGTCATTGAAGAAGTGAATCTGATCCTTCCTCGCGAACAACGCAGCGCCGATGCTATGAACTGGTGCATCTCCCCAACGCTGTTCCGGATGAGATGGGTAAATATCAGCGTACAAACACAAGAGGCTCACCTCATAATAGAATCCACCCTGTTCGTCGAGGTAGTCAAAGAATTTAGAATATGCCTCACCCCGCCAGAAGTCGAGATCTCCGATTTCAAAGTTGCTCCAGACTGGCGTCGGGATCGTCAAAACAGAGGAAAGACAAAAATGGGCGCAGTAACCTACAGTGACACAGATTATAGGACTCTCCTCCGTCATCAGATAAAAATGCCATTGCATTATCGGGAGACACGAAACCGGGATTTTCTTTAATGAAATCTAGAGGAAGATGAGATTTGAATCATGACGAGTGCGAAATAGGCTTACTCTTTACAGTGGCCCATAGTGTTTCGATAGTAGCTTGATACTCGTAGAGTGATATGGTGAAACCTATGGATGTTTGAGACTCCGTGTATGCAACTGGCAGCATCGCTTGATTTACCATACACCTTATTTTGGTCCTGCATCACGAGAAAGGGGTCGTAGTCCACGTCACAGAAGAAACTTACGTCCGGTCTGTTTGTGAAAGCGAAAAGTTAGCGCAGTACTTGGCATCTTCACGAGTCGCGCCTACGCACTCTACTCTCCAATAGTACCGGTACTTTTGTAATAGCTCCTGTCGGTAGAAGAACTAAATAAATAAATCAATTAGAGCACTCCCTAAAACATGCCAGAAACAGCGTACGCCAGAGTTAAAGCGGCACATATTGCGGTATCTAGGAGCAGTGAGGTCAAAAAGCGGTAAGGGCAGCTTCACGATACGTACGGGACGCTACCTAGGAAGTAATCAGACAAAGCGATTAGTCTGGTACCGAAAGTGACATACCTCCGTAGATGACATTGTTTTTAACCATATCATCACGCGATTTTGATGCCCGTTCTTCATCAATCGACGAGGGCTGATTCCACTGGTGGGATGGGATGATGCCGAATTCGACCGGGGCAGTGGTTAAAGCTTGTATGTTGCTTTAGAATGACTTGTCAGAGGCTTGAAGAAGAATTCGTATGCAAAAGGCGTACTCCTTGAAGTTCTGATTAAAAGCCTCGTCGTTGAGGAAGACATAAGGATACTGGAACTTCCTGTTGAACCTGTCCTCGATTTGCCTCATGCTGCTCATAATTCCAGGGAGGTCTGAGTTCCGCACGAGCATGACGAATGTGGCATTGGCTTTGCGGTTTGGCAAGTCGATTTGTTCGTCGGGTTTGTAGTATTGGTCTGGGACGGGTGTCTTGTATGGAGGATTCGACTTGGGGCCGGTCCATTGTTCGGCTAGATTGGATATGGATGTGGCCCTTCCGTATTCTTCATGCGCAAAGCTCAGAATGTAGTGGATTGAGATCTATCTCGAAGTTGTGGACCCAGTCGGTGATCATAAAAAGGCGACATAAACTTACGATGAGACCCAACACAAGGACGACATAACGCATTGGCGTCATCATCGTGGCGCTGCAATTGCCTCCTCCGGACCTTTGCTAACGATGACAAGGTATGTATAAAATGACAGAGATTGAAAGAAGAAAGTCAGTAGAAACTGCTGTTTGTGGTCGCAGTGCAAGGCTGTTGCTGCCAACGCCGAAACTGCGGTTTTAGGTTCCCAATCAGACGTGTCAGCTTTGCCAGCGCTTACTATGTACTTGTCCGTAATACCGGCCGTGCCGCCAGCTGCAGCGTGCCTGATACTGCTCCGGACGCCTCTCCCCCGAATTGCGACACAACGGTTTGGAATTTTACGCGGGTATGTACATATATAATATTCAAGTTCTGTTTTACTGTAAGTCATATGGGCGATGATTGATGAACGTTTGAACCCCAACTGTCGGCAAATTACCGATCACCGGATCGGTGCCGGTGAGGGGCAAGTGTTTGATGATTTGTACCGTGTTCCCTGGTAACCTGCACATCGTACTGTTATATACGCCAGTACTTATTACATAGACCAAGCGACTTGGATAATAGTTTACTTTAACTTGTGTGGTAGAAATACATGTATGAAGCCCAGCGTATAAATCAAGTTCAATACAGAGTCAAACATCTACTCGACGTCCAGCCGCATGAAATGCCTTAGACAAGAGTTTGGTGCAAAGTCTGGGTTATCCTTAGCATCGACAAGAAGTAGTCATGAAATGTTAATGCTCTCACCAAAGTTATCGTTGGAATCGCACGAACAGTGTCCTTCTCGCCACTGCTTGCCCTGCGGACAACGACCGAATTCAGCATGTTTATAACCTTCGAACAGACCGGTTAGTTTCCCTGCTTCGAATGAGTTATCATCGAAGCTTACCTATATCCTTGAAGAAATGCAGTTGGTTCTTGCGTGCGAATAATGCTGCGGCGATGCTATGAACGGGTGCATCTCCCCATCTCTGTGCACGGTCAGCGAAACATTAACGGAGAACAGTCGCCTATAGTTTACCTCATAGTAAAACCCTCCCGTTGATTCGAGATATTCGAAAAATTTCGTGTAAGCTTCGCTCCTCCAGAAATCCATATCCGCAATTTCAAAGTTTGACCAAACTGTGTGAAGGGCATCAATGACCTCGTTCCCGTGAGATCGAACGATGCTTACAGTGACACATGTTGTAACTTTCGCCCGCGTTGTCGGATATAAAATCCATCGCGTTATCGGGTGATACGTATTGGGGATTCGCCGAGATGAAGTCTGGGCAATTGGTTCATGCACAAGCTACTATAGTCATGACGATCAGTGCTTACCCTTCACAGCGGACCACAGTGAGGGTATAGTTGCCTCCCATTCTGTTGAGAGCACGATTTATGCAACGAAAATATGCAGTGGGAAAAACAAATTACCTGGCATTGAAATTGTAAAGCCTGTCCGCGGATACAACTTTAGTACGTTTAACCAGCTGTCTTGAGAATAATGACTGACCGTAAATTTTGTCATGGTCTTCCATGAATAAAAAGGGGTCATGATTCACATCGCAGAAGTACCTAACATCCGGTCTGCAAAGTATGTCAGAACTTGAATTCAGCGAGTATGCTGAACGACTGACTCTACTCTCCAGTACCACTTATATGGCGTTAAGAGCTCATGGCGGAAAAAGAACTACAAAAATGTTAGACAAACGAGACGCCTATTTTAAACCTGCGACCCGCGGTGCTCACCCCTGAGTTGAACCGACACATGTTACGGTAACTAATGGACAAGGGTCAGACAACGACTTGAGTGGATTTCACGGGCATACGCACGAAACACTGCCTGCGGTTTGAAACAATCAGGATATGAAACAGCAAAACGATGATGAACGTACCGCCATAGATTACACCCTGACGTACAAGCTTATTGCGTCCCTCCTGAGCTCGTGGCTCATCTATCCAGTCCGGCTGTACCCATGACTCGCGGGGGACCAAACCAAATGATACATTTGCGTCCGTCAACACGCTGACTCGCCTGGAAACGCATGAGGAGCCAAGTATGCTCAGTATTGCGATATGGTGTACCTCTTAAAGTCGACCGAGAAGGGTTCATCGTTCAAAAACACCCATGGATAGTTGTACTTGCGATTGAACTTGGCCTCCAACTGTTCTACACTTGAAATGACGCCATTGAGATCGGTGTTACGTGCCAGCATAACTAGGGTGGCGTTGGCTCTGCGGGTATGGGACGTGTTCTGTTGGACTATATGGTCGAAGGAGGGCGATGGTTCGCTGTGTACTAAAGTTTGATGCTCCAGTTGGGTATCTTTCGTCTGGTTGATGTCCATGACAACCGCAGATTGCTTGGATATTGACCAGAAAGACGAATAGCTACGTTCTTGACCAAAAGACATAAGGTAGCATACGCCCAGCTACATGTGAAGTTAAGCATAAGGAGACGCGACAGCAGAAAATGATTTTGACATACCACAACGGTGAAAGCCACCATAAAAGATCTGCGATGCGCCGCAGTCAAAGGGAAAGGCATATTTTCGGAGGTCTGCGCCCTGGAGGAGTAAGAGTCGAGAATCGGGGGTCAGAGCAGATACTTATAGTCTCCGTCCGAACCTCGGAGAAAAACTGCGGCAATATCATTTCTGAACGTTAGTGCACATCAACACGGCCTGGAGATGCTAATGGAGGTGGGTGCGCAGCACATTAATTTGGCGGTGACGGATATGGTAGATAACCGTATTGGATCATCCTAAGAAGCCTATAGGCCGCAAGTTGCTACCACCGTGACAACTGGTAGGACCCTTTTCTGGCAAAAACACAGATAGGTTCGACGTTAAAGTTATAGTCCGTGATGCGATTTTGAAGGGCACAGGCTTGTACTTACTGAAACAATGCTAGTATAACAGCCCTGTCAGGCCTAGGACACAAAGGGGAAGAGATAGATGCTATATAAGGATCAGTCCGCAATTTGAAAATCTCCTTGCCGACCAAAAGAGGTGAATCACTGTGGAGTCCACCTTCGACAGCGTCTGCACCGAAGACTGTCAGCATGTCGTCGACAAAGAGGCATATTCATGACCCCATCAAACTTTGCGGTTCCAAAGTCCGCATGACAGGAGGATCGTGACGGTGATTGGAAGGTGATCCATGATGCACGAGAGTCCGAGTCACTAGTATGCACAGCTACTTCTGATACCGCCCCGGGCTGAACTAGCTCCTGCCTGTGTAAATAAAATCGATAGGACGTCCTCCTGACATGTCACTCTGCTCAGAATAAATTACGTTTTGAATTTCGTTGAAGCGCGTTGGTCCAAATTTGTCATTGTTTGTCTTCCTGGTTTTTTTGAAGCTTTTCCTTTTGGTTGCGCGTTTGTGTTGTTGCTCTATGGCGTCGCCCGCATTTCCCCCCGCAAAAGATGGTTTCACTGACCCATCACCATCGTCCATTCCTCAGGCGCCAAAGTCATCGTCCTCGTCTGTCTTCTCTCCTCTGACTAGCGTATACAGTCGCTTTTCACAATGGCGGAAGTCATTGGACCTTCCCAACCCAGGGACAGTCGAGAATCTGCAGAAGGAAGTCAAGTGTACGTGTTTTCTTTCTGGTCTTTGGTCTTCCTGACGTGCTTCGCGTTTTATAGCGACTCACCTCACCAATTTCATTTTCGATGGTGGAAGGGCAGATCTCACTAAGAGTCTGTCCATGAACCCAGCGTTCCAAGTCACGCATTCCTTTGTTCTCGGGTCGCAAGTTTCAACACCATCTTATAACTTCGGCGCTGTCTTCGCCAATAACGACGTTAGCTACTTTGTACCGCTCCTCTCGTTCACTTTCTCATCAGTCTGCCCATTTTCAGATTTTCCTTCAAGGCAGCGTCGACCATGACGGCAACGTGAGCGCACGTATGAACCAAGGTTGGACGGAACACTCTATTACGAAAATTCAAACCCAGGTTTGTTGACCATTCCATGGATGTCTCTCTTCATTCTCACGCCGTCATTCTTAGCTTTCATCACAAGCTGGCCATAGCATGATCCAACTGGAGCACGATTACCAGGGCCAAGATTACTCCATAAATGCAAAAGCTGTCAACCCATGGCCTGCAGACCTCACTGGCATATACATAGGAAGTTACTTCCAGTCTGTCACGAAAAACCTTGCATTGGGCGTCGAGACGCTTTACCAACGGCCAACTCCTGATATGTCCGAGGTCACCACGTCATATCTAGCCAAGCTAACAAGCGATGACAAAAATTGGATTGCAACCGCACAAGTCCAACCGTCGGGTATTCTTCAGGCAACGTACTGGCAGAAGCTCCACGAGAAAGTGGAAGTCGCTGCAGATCTTCAGGTTATGGCTGCTCCTCAGCGAAGAGATGCTATTGCCACTCTCGGAGCAAAATACGACCTCCGCATGTCAACTTTCAGAGCACAGTTGGACTCAACAGGCAAGGTTTCTGCTCTGCTTGAACAACGCTTTGCCCCAACCTTTGCGTTCCTGGTGTCGGGTGAGATTGACCACTTCAAGGCAAGCGCTTCGCGGTTTACTGCGAAATTGCCGGAGCTAATATTCCACTAATTCAGAATGCCGCCAAGGTCGGCGTTGGTGTGATGATCGAGAGCTCTACGTTGACCCCAGAAGAGATGGGAATGCCGCCTCAACCCTGAATTATTTACACTTAGACCATACATCCGGACACTATTACTGGCATACATCCCTACTCTCAGTATCATGGCCTGTCCGGCTTTAATCATCAGCTTGAGCTAGCTGTGCGTCCCGGCATTCACCTAGTTCGATGGTAGTAAGTAATTTTGTGTCGATCCTACAATGCTGGAAAGGCTTCGGCGAGAAGATTACTAGTATGCAGTAGAACTTACACATGATCGCTCACTTTCATGTTTTGGGCCACTGCTCCCCGCCGGCTTACCTTTGAGGCTTGTTACGCGACGAAGTGGATTTTGAACGGCGTAGCTGTTACTACAGCTGTCCCTATTCCTGACCACGGCCATGACAATATTTGCCCAAGAGGTTTTTGATTACTTGCAAACATACACACTTGAATTCCAAAAACGCTGGCCTGGCTCTACTCATAGTTACTTGTCGTGCGCAACCCTAAACTCATGTAGCACTAAAACGACGTCCTCGACGCTCGTGCCAGGCTGCAAATGTCACGGTGACTCATGTTCGCCCACTAGGCTGTTCTTCCACGTCTACATCGGCCCTCTCAGATTTTGTGAGTAGTATACTGTGGAAAACACTAGCGGTAGCCGAGGATTCTCGCTGTCGTCCTTCCGCCTTCGATGTCGATACATCTATTGCGACCCACCAGGATCCTGCTGGCACGGCGAACAGCCAGTCCCGGACGTACATCGACGGCGCGCAACTTTTTACGGATGTAACTGCACGCTTCTAATCACAGCAAATAACGCAGCAGTAGCCACCACATTTTATTAATTGTTTCAATGGTATCGAAAACAATAAGGCGCTGATGAGTGGAGAGTGCAGGTATACATATACGAAGGAAAGATAAATGATTCCATCCACATAGAAATGACTATAATCTCCTCCCCAGTCCACTCATCGCCCATGCCATCTTCGCTCGCAAAAAGCCAAAATTTCCGCCCAACCACACCATCCAGTCCCGTACAGTAGCAGCCGAGACGGGTAACATCCATGGTATGTTCTTATTCGGCACACCCGCAACCGCAAGTATCATCTTGGTGAACGCAACCACTTCCAGCGCGTGCTTATGCCTCAGCTCCGCGTATTGGCGCAAGATATAATCAGTGTCGACAATGGAGGGTTGGGAGGCAGACGCGTTTATGTGCTTTGAAATAGCCTTTCCAAGAGAGACTGCGTCACGGATCCCGAGATTCATCCCCTGACCGCCGGCGGGAGAGTGGATATGCGCCGCATCTCCAACAAACAGGATGATGCCACCATATTTTGAGGTAGTGTAGGGAACACTAGGTGCTATAGCATCATCCCCGAGCTTGCACTCACCGAGGCGAGTGAAGAACTTGTCGGCAATCGCAGAATGCGTGCGGTACCGGCTCGACCACACAACTTCTTTGATGCGGACTGACGTGGAGCTAGGATTTATGGAAGCGTCTGACATGAGGACCGTAGGCCCAAATCTATCAATAAGATTCTGCAGATACTCCTTGTTTGGTGAATGAGGAATTTCCCCATCCACCAGAGGAACACCTGAGGCAATGCGGCATATTTGACCTTCGACGTACCGACCATTCATGGCGAGCAATTCGTTGAATGAATGCGGCACAGGAAAGGAAAGAAAGACGCTCTCAGGCGACATCGTGCCTAAAAATTCGAAATCGTGGTCCTCGCCTTCATATACAACGTCCGCAAGGACCATTTGAGCCAGATTGGTTACCCTATCGCCCTGCTCGCCAGTCTTGGGGTCTACAAAACCAATACCTGCCATCTGACGAACCTGAAGACAATTTAGCAGAAGCGAGTAAAAATGAAGCAAGAGGATACATACAACTGAATGAGCACCATCTGCACCGACAACATACTTTGCGGTGATGGTCTTCCCACTTTCAAATGTGACGTCAGTAAGTTGGTCATCCTCGTTGTTCCTCTTCAAGGAGGTGACTTTGCATGGTCGGTGAACGGTCACTCCACAGCGTTTAACTTTCTCACCGAGAATAAACTCGGTGACGTTCTGTGGAACGACGAGGGCATATGGGTGACGGGTGTGCTTTTCAAGAGACGAGAAATCGGTTGAAGCAAGCTGTGACGAACGATTTCCGATAGCGATTTTCCTGGCTTTGGTTCCCTTTGCGACAATATCTTCTCCGCAACCTATGATGTCCAACGCCTGACCCAAACGGTGAATATATTGCAATCATGATGGGTGAGAGGGGGCAGCGCCGTACCTCTAACGTCGCGGCATCGCGCGAGGTGTTCTCACCTTCCGCAACAGCATCAACAATAACAAAATCCTTAAATCCGTGATGAACGAGAGAAAGTGCTGTAACGAGACCAGAGGGTCCTGCGCCAACGATCAGGAGAGTCGTACGGTTTGGTATAGCCATGTCGGTCATGTAGAACGAAAGAAAATAGTTGAACAAGTAAAGAATATGAGGGTCATATGGATGACTTTTGTTTTCTCTGATACGCCGTGACGTATTTTGGGTGGCATACGGTGGGGCAGATGGCCACATGCATATGTAGCCGCAGAAAGGTAGAAAAAGTGCACTGCGCTTTGCGCCCACTCGTCATCTGAATTTTTACTTTACTTCACTTGAAAAAAGCGGAAAAAGCAGCACATGCAACACATTAAAAAGCAACAGAAATAAAATTACACAAGCAGAGGACCAGTCAGGTTCTTGTTGCACTTGTCGGTGGCGACCTCATTAGCATCCTTGTCGAAGAACCTGTCCCCAAAAAATAAAAGTCAAAAAATACGACTCAAGTCTCGAACAGATGCTCACTCTTGCTCAATGTCCAGACGAGTAACATCCTAGGGACAGAGCCACAGTTGATGCCGACGACTCCCAAGTGTAAGGATCGCCTACTACCGGGATATGCCGACACTCATAATGCAACCACAATATTTGGTTGAACTTCGATCGATCAGATTTCATTCCATTCTACCTACACGCTCGCTTGAAATCAAACTGAGCTCAGTGTGTGGGCTTTTGTGTGTTTGGAGGCATCGCTCGGCGTTCGGCAGGTTCCAGGGTCCGATAGGATACGTTTCTGTCCAACGTTGATCTTGTGAGCCTTGGCAATTGGCGTCGATCCGACTGGATCTCAGCTTAGTATGGTGACCCGAAGAGATTCTAGGCGACCTAGAAAGGCGATCGTGACGTGTAATGGAAGTACTCTATGAGATATCCCGCAGGCCCCAAGTAAGCCTGATACTCTAGTTTATAATCCGTCATCTTGCTCAGTCTCAAATCGTGATCGAACATGTCGTCGGTTAAAGTCTATCTCTTGTCTGCAATCCAGGCATTCTTAGCCTTTGGACCATCGTCTTACTATGAATCTTATCCGAACCCTCAGCTTCCTCTGACCTCCTTCGCTGCGCCTGTTGTTGACCTGGGTTATTCTCAGTATCAGGGGTCAGCGAATACGACGACGAACATCACCAGCTTCCTTGCATTGCGCTACGCGGCTCCTCCGCTCGGTGGGTTCTAAATTCTATGTTGCATGTGATCTTAGCTTATGCTTCATGTACGCAGGCAACTTGAGATGGGCTGCTCCACAACCTCCCCCGACCACGTCAGGAATTCAAGATGCTACCACGCAACCAGGCGGATGCTACACAACATCGACAGGCATTAATATGGATAATCCAAGCTTCAGTCTGATGGACAACGAATCTGAAGACTGTTTATTCTTGAAGTAAGCCTTAGGATAAAAACAATTGCATTGTCATTTATCACCGCTGGTTTATCGTGTAGTGTCTTCGTTCCGGGAACTACGGTTGCACCTGCACCCTCAGGAAGAGGGCTCCCGGTTGTCGTATGGATCCACGGAGGGGGGTAAGTGTCGCGTGGATGGTTCCTTTGATCGATAAACAAACCTATTATCATACAGATATATCGCAGGAGCTGCGAAGTACAACGACGGCTCAGACCTTGTCAGGGACTCGAATAACGGTGTCATTGCCGTCGTGATCCAGTACCGTCTTGGTGTATTCGGTATGTTCTCCTTGCACCTTTTCATCGTCGAATGTACTCACTGCTTACTAGGTTTCCTTGCTGGAGAAGCAGTCAAACGAGGGGGATCACTCAATGCTGGATTGCGTGAGCCTTTGTCAAGGACTGACAGTCCTATAAACCGGCTGATTTTATATTCTAGTCGATCAGAATTACGCTTTAAAATGGGTTCAGGCTCATGTAAGTGGAAATGCCTACATGTATGCTGTAGCTCTCCTAATAGTGACCTTATCTGGTATAGATAAGTTCCTTCGGTGGCGACACATCAAGAGTCACAATTTGGGGAGAGTCTGCTGGTCAGTAGCAGACGTTTCGTCATTATTACAAGTACTTATACTGTGATAATAGGCGGCGGTTCAGTGCTACAGCATCTCGTAGCTCATAGAGGAAACACACACTCACCCCTCTTCAAGGCCGCTATCACCAGCTCTCCGTTCCTGCCATCGCAATACCACTACAATGACGAAAAACCTGAGGTAATTTTTACTCCTGAAATTGAGGTCTTTGTCGTTCTCAACGTCCCTGCTAGTCACTGTACGGCAAGGTGGTGAATGGAACGAAGTGAGTTACTCGTTGGTGAAGCTTCCATTTAGGTATTCACAGCCGATAGTTGTAACTCAAAATCGGATACACTCGCTTGCCTGCGCGCTGCAGACGCTCAGGCTATTCAATTGATGAACGTCGAAATTAATCTCAGTGGCTTCTATGGCACATTTACATTTGTTCCTGTGGTCGATGGCGAATTCATTGTGGAGAGACCAACGGAAACTATGAGGAGGGGGAAGATGAATGGTGTAAGATGCATGTGCATTTCTTGGAACAGAACTTACGTCTTTCTTTTAGAAACGTCTGATGGCGGTGCACAATACGAACGAGGGCAATTTCTTTGTGAACCAAACAATGCAATTGACTTTTCCACAGTACCTCCAGAGGCTGTTCCCGTACTTCGGTATTGAGCAGATTGCTGGAGCAGATGTGATGTACCGGTCTCTGGGACCTAGTGTTCAACAGGCGAACGCCGCGATGGGTGAAGGTACGCATTCTTTTAAGGAATGTGTTCCGGGCCAGGATTTTGATGGGTTGATGCAGCGATGTTCATTTGCCCCGCTTATTATCTGCTCCAAGCGTTCAGGAATCGGAATTGGAAGGTGAGCTATTGGATTGCTGACAATTTATATGCCCTTTTTTAATATAAAAAAAGGGCCACTTTGCAGTTCCACCAGCCCTACATGGCGGTGATATGCCATACTACTTCACTTCGTAAGTTGATGGAATGGATGAGTTCAGAATGTGATTCTCATGGATGCGGTTTCAGGCTAGGTCCCTCGTACAAGAATCCCCAGTTCATTCAGTCTTTCTCCAATTCCTTCTTGGCGATGGTGATGTATGGCACTCCTGATCATAGGTACAATGCAGGAGACATTACGCCTACCTGGAATACCTGGGGTTCCGATTTCAACGAAATTGTATTCAGCGATAGCTTGCTAGGAAGGCCCAACGTTTACGCCTCCAAGACCGACCATGACATGTACAACCGTTGCGCGTGAGTGCTGCATCAATTTTGTGACAAGCATGAGGCGCTGAATCAGATGAATCTAGCTTCTGGCGTAGTGTCACAGGGTACACGTTGCAGTAGATGCATTCGCATAATCACAAGTACGCCGAAGGCAGGTATTTGTGGAAACTTACAGAGACGGAGGTATTACGATGTATAAACCATGTCGCTGTATTGAATGATGAAAGTATGTGTATTCCGTGATCACTGATTGATGGGGTGTCAGAACTTGACAAGGTGCAGGCTTAGCCATTAGCGCATTGTCGTGCTCACCGAAGAAGTAAGTTAACGTTATAAGGAACAGCAGATGGGCTACAGGGCCTTATCAAACGCTGGCGGCGGCAGTGTATGGGGTTGTACACCTTGTTCATCGCGTCACAGTAGGGATATGTAATAGCTATGTTGCAATATAGTCTTCCTCAAATCTGGAGTCCATTCGACACGCAGGTAATTAAACAAGGTTAAAAGAACATGTATCAATTTGTTCCTAATGTCCTTAGAAACTGAGCAGTGTCGCGGTCTGCTTGGTTTCCTTAGCTGCCTTAGAATTGACCTTTGCTCCTTAGATTGTCGCCGCTCTTTTCCCTTAGGTGCCTTAGCGACTCCAAGGCACGAATCTGTTGTCTGCCCCGTATTGTCCACTTGGCTGCATTGCTGCTTCTTCAAGTGACTTCAAAGGGCATTGGTGCTATCGGGTCGGTGCTGGGCGCTGTGGAGTGTATCAGGAGTCAGAGGATCATTATGAGACACTGACACTGTAGGAAGCGTTGTCAGCTATCGACAAGGTATGCTACCTGCAAGAAAGTTTGTTGGGAGGTGTTTCACCAGTACCACACTCGCTGAGCGACCAAAGTCAGACTGAACGCCGACTTACGTTCATATTTTCAGCGTTTTCAAAAGTTTCCTGCTCCAGCTCGAAGAGAAGGAAACGACCGTGGGTTTCAGTGGTACTGAAAACAATAAGGGGATGAAGAGTGGAGAGTGCAAGTGTATATACGATCGGATTACATCCACACATAAGACTATAATTATCTCCTCCCCAGTCCACTCATCGCCCATGCCATCCTCGCTTGCATAAAGCCAAGCTTTCCTCCCAACCACACCATCCAGTCCCGTACAGTAGCAGCTGAGATGGGTAACATCCATGATATGTTCTTATCCTGCGCACCCGCAACCGAAAGTAATTTCTTGGTGAACGCGATCACTTCCAGCGCGCGCTCATGCCTCACCTCCGCGAATTCGCGCAAGATATAATCAGGGTCGACAGTAGAGGGTTGGGAGGCAGACGCGTTTATGTGCTTTGAAATAGCCTCTCCAAGAAACGCTGCGTCACGGATGCCGAGATTCATTCCCTGACCACCGGCGGGAGAGTGGATGTGCGCCGCATCTCCAATGAGGAGGATGATGCCACCGTGTCTCGAGGTGGTGTAGGGAACATTAGGTGCTGTAGCAGCATCCTCGGGCTCATGTCCGCCGAGGCGAGTGAAGAACTTGTCGGCAATCGCAGAATGCGTGCGGAACCGGGTCGCCCACACAACTTCTTTGATGCGGACTGACGTGGAGCTAGGATTGATAGAAGCATCTGACGCAAGGATCGTAGGCCCAAACCTATCAATAAGATTCTGCAGATACTCCTTACTTGGTGAACGAGGAATATCCCCATCCGCCAGAGGAACACCTGAGCCAATGCGGCATATTTGACCCTCAACGTACTGACCATTCATGGCGAGCAATTCGTTGAATGAATGCGGCATAGGCATGGAAAGAAAGAAGCTCTCAGGCGATACTGTGGCTAAAAATCCTCCGAAGTCATGGTCCTTGCCTTCGTAAACAACGTCCGCAAGGACCATTTGAGCCAGGTTGGTTACCCTATCGCCCTGCTCGCCAGTCTTGGGGTCTACAAAGCCGATACCTGCCATCTGACGAACCTGAAGACAATTTAGTGGGGGTGGGTGAAAATGATTAAGAGGATACATACAACCGAACGAGCACCATCTGCACCGACAACATACTTTGCGGTGATGGTCTTCCCACTTTCAAATGTGACGTCAGTGAGTTGGTCATCCTTGTCGTTCCTCTTCAAGGAGACGACTTTACATGGTCGGTGAACGATCACTCCACAGTCTTTGACTTTCTCACCGAGAATAAACTCGGTGACGTTCTGTGGAATGACGAGGGCATATGGGTGACGGGTGTGCTTGTCAAGAGACGAGAGGTCGGTTGAAACAAGCTGTGACGAACGATTTCCGATAGTGATTTTCCTGGCTTTGGTTCCCTTTGCGACAAGATCTTCTCCGCAACCTATTGTGTCCAACGCCTGATCCAAACGGTAAATATATTGCAATGGGTGAGAGGGGGCAGTGCCATACCTCTAACGTCGCGGCATGAATGACGATAGCGCGCGAGGTGTTCTCACCTTGCTCAACAGCATCAACAATAACAAAATCATTAAATCCGTGGTGAACGAGAGAAAGTGCTGCAACAAGACCGGTGGGTCCTGCGCCAATAATCAGGAGAGTCGTACGGTTTGGTATAGCCATGTCGGTCATATTGGGTAGAACGGAAAAAGAAAGTAAAGGCGCCTATGAGAGTCATTTAGATAGCTTTTATGTTTCCCGGTGGTTCGAGGGCAGCGGATGAGAGGCTCCTATCGCAAGAGCAACCGCGCACGATGACTAATCTCGCTGACGTCGGCTCGCGATCTGAGTCAAAGTAAGTCCGACTAGTACTAGTGACGCACTGGGCAACGTCAACATGCCGAGCTTGTTACTTCAAGCTCGCAATGTCGCCTGCAAAAAGGACAAGAACAACGTTATTTTCTCCGCATTGAATTTCGACGTCAACGAGGAAGATATCATCGTTTTACAAGGCAAGAGTGGTGCAGGGTAACCCCCCTCCCTCGCTCTCTTCATTCAGAAGCTCAATCTACTCGTGCTCAGGAAAACTACGCTTTTAAAGTGCATCGCCCATCTGAACGTTTATGACGGGGATATTTTGTATAGAGGACGGTACGCTGCATTCAGACGTGTGACTTCTCTCACATCTGACTCTGCAATGTTTCACTAACACTAGCACAGCCAAAGCACTCGGTATGCATCTGGCAAGAACATTCGAGAAGAAGCTCATTGTGATACACCACTGTTGCAGGCGTGCCTGAGTTTAGAACACGCGTATTCTACGTCCCTCAAAGGCCCGCTTTACTGACAGGTACACCACGCAACTTCCTCAAAACGATCACATCCTTCCGGTCCCGTAGTTCAGGCTTAAAATCTGCCGCTGATAGTCTCACTTACCCTTTGGAGGTCTCCAAGGCATGGGGCATTGATGAGGAGTTATGGGACAGGAATTGGTCTAACTTGAGCGGTGGCGAGTCGCAAAGGATAGCGTTAGCCACAGCAGTGGGGCTGAACACAGCTGAAATTCTTCTACTTGACGGTAAGATGTGTTTCCACTGTGTCCCAGCGTTCTGACTTCATTCTTCCTAGAGCCAACTTCCGCTCTCGATCATCTTTCGACCAAACTTGTGGAGGAATTTATCCTCCATGAGCTCAAGTCCTCCGAAAGCGAGTTGAAAGCGATAATCTGGATCACCCATTCGGAGGAACAGGCGAGAAGAGTGGGCACCAGATTCATTCGGATCTCAGCGTCTGGTTGTGAAGAAGAGCCGCGATTGCTTGAACCTTAGTTATGTCTTACTCGGAGTACTCCAGATAACATTGTATTTTACAATAATTCACAGTCGGAAGTTTGTGCTATGATACACAGTCGGGCTAAACCGTCCGATAGTCCCATAGCTCAGTGGTCAGAGCGTTGTACTTATGAGGTTACATTCCATGCAAGGGTCCCGAGTTCAATCCTCGGTGGGACTAGTTTTTTTATTTGCAAACAATTTGATTACATCACAGAAAATTACGGTTATTATAGTTGTAAGCTATCCGTCCTCTCTAACGGCAATATGGATTCTCCTACTGCCTGCCCGGATGTCCTTCGGGGCCCCCAGTATTTGAACTTCTGCCCCAACCTCGAAAAAACCTGTGCATAGGAAGTAAAATGGCACTTCCATAACCTTGGTGTCCTCGCTTTCTACTTTCCCCAAGGCCATGTTAGATAAAACACCTTCCCACAGAACCTGTTCAGCTGGATCAATAATCAAATTCAGTGTCATCACGAGAGGTGACACTGGGTTAAATTAGCGAGCTGAGCGAACAAAAATCTTCGAAAACAACGAACATGCTAGATTAGCGACTTCGATGCGGAGGTAGACCATCGTATTTGGACGGGCGATGTATCTGCCTCCTCTATAATCGAGGACTTGCGGTGAACCGTCGTCTGGGTTGTCTGCTATTAGCGTTAAATCCACTCGCACCGCGTCTGTCCGTAAGGCTCTTAACATAGGGAGCGTCAATCGTTGTTGCCGCAGCGAGAGGTCTCCGTGTCTATCGCCGTTCGTCTACAACAATTGAATTAAGCAATGATAACAGTTTGAGTGAAATATGGTTAACCTCTTTCCATCGAGCGGAAACGATCTTCAAGAGCTCTTCGCGATACCAGAACAACTCCCGTTGAGCTTGTTCCTCTTCTATCGACAACTTGGACTTTCCGACAACGAATTGACGATCTGATAATGTAGGTACGGGTTCTGAAATCAGATCATCTGACAATCTGAACTTCTTAACCGGAAGCATGATTCTAGGTACATAAGGTGTGAGGAGACGTCAAAAATGTTTACTGAAGGACTTACCGCGACATTGACCCTGGAGGAACGGTTGATGAAACAGTTGCACTTTTGGTTCCTGTGGAAAGATCAGCCACGTCCTCACGGAGGATACATTCTGAGCTTACCAGCTTGTTCACGTTTGAATGTGACTTCAAATGGAAGCCCATACGTGTTGCGGACATCAATTGCAAACAAGCACCATTCTGCCGAATCATCAACCTCTGAAAAAATTTGCGTCACTGAATTGCCAGCCCAGTCGGCGATATCATAGTCCACATCAACCATTGACATGACGCTCATGTCGTGACATTCAAGCATATGGTAAACGGTCACGGTCACCGGATATGACAATTGTCGAGTGTAAAACACATCGGATGTTGGCACCTGCTTATCGCGCTCTCGATTCACTAGAGAATACGAGATGTGGATAGTACCATGTGCACTGAATTTCAATGATGTCAGTGTCAGATAAATGTCAAAGAATCGACAGCATACCATCCAACTTTCCCTAAACAGGTAATAGAGAGGACTACCTTTTGCTTCGGAGGAATGTTGGTGATCTCCTTGTCGTTACGCCATGAGAACGCCCGTCGGTGCAGAAGATCGTACTCTGTCTCATATGTCTCGAAGACAGAAAGTGCTCCATCAGAAAGAGCTTCCTGTGCGGGGCCAACGGTGGAGTCTTCAAAAGATAACCTGAGGAAGTCAATCGGCAATGCAGAGATATTCTCCAATGTCAACCGAATGGTCGACCTGCAGTGTGTTAATCGACTGAATATATAAAGAAAGAAGTGAACGTACTCTTCGCCGTTGTACAGCATGACCGCCCCATGTGTGAGCGACGTCCATCTAATTCGAAGAAAGGGTTGCTCAGGGACGACGACGCATTGCAGAAATTGAGGTGATTTCGTGAGGGATGGGAGCAAGGCGCTGAGTCGGCTTCCTCCCTTCTCCCACGGACGAGAGTCGAGACCCCAGTACTTGGTTCGACCACTTTCACATTTCATGGCACTTTGATGGCGTGCAAATGACTTCTCCTCTGCGTCAGTTGGAGCATGTAGTAGAAATTCTTTTGTGGCCCCCCAAGGTGCTTGCACGATACATCCTCTGAAAACCAAAATTCCTTGCGTCTTGGCAGTGCCGACAAGAGTAATGGGATAGAGTGTGTTGGGAGGAATGACGATTGCGGAGACAGGACTACAGTCGAACTCCGCGCCAGTCGTGCTAATATTGTGTGGATTAATTTTGCTGTCAGTTGACATGGCAATACCATACCTGAGCAAAATACTTTGGATTTCCAGATCGAAAACATAAGGATTTCGCAGGGTGATCGTGAGTTCGATAGGTTCACCTTGGACAATCAAGTGCTTTCCCTATGAATAATCGGAAAGATAAATGCACATGTCGCGGCTGCAACAAGGGACTGACCTGAGGACCTGAGGCTTTACGAGGATTGTATAGGAAAGGGTCAGTGACCCCACTAAGCAGTGAATTTGTGGTGGATGATTGTGCGGTTAATATAGAGCATGGTTTTTCGATCGGTATGCGGTGTAAAGGTAGCCTGTAAACGCGCGAGTTAACATAGTTCTGTTGTCTGTACTGTCACATACGGTAGTAATGTAACACCTGCGACAGGGTGTCCTGCCCAGTACTCCACCGTAGATGCGTCACCGCGCCGACGCATAACAGCAAGAGCACGTGAAGCGGTTTGATATAGGTGTTGTTGATCACTGTTGGCCAACACAGAAGTCATATTTCTCAGCACAGACAATGATATACACGCCACGGCGAGCGGATCTGGAGCTGCTTCAAAAACCGCTATCTCACAGAAGATGCGACTAACCGGGAAGTGCCTCTGCCACAGCGATGGCCTCACGAACAACTCCAACTTGAAGCTCTGGCCATCCAAAGGGTTCCTTTGCAACGATTGTCAAGTCTGCCAAGTCCTTCCTTTCATTGTCCCCAACCTCCACTTCGGTATGGATATTATCCGCTGCTTTTGTTACACCTACCGCTTCCAGATCGACACCAAGAACCTTGCAGGCATAAATGAGGAGTTTCAGGATGCTCCGATTGCCTTCCACGTTCTCGTTTTGTCGCATTCCAACAGCTCCTTTGCCGGTCATACTCGCTTCGTCACCATTCTCGGGGCGATTGTTTGCGCTTCCAACATCAGATTTCCGCAGTAAGTCATTTTCTTCCCTGCTACAAACAATGAGATCCATGATGCAGCTGATGATTTCGCGCAGGATGAAGGCTTCCTTCCGCTTGTATCCGAGGCATGAATAAGTGCTTGCCATATATCGCAATGTGGTAAGCCGTTCATGAGGACCGAGATGCAGTAGCCATGGTCCATGTGCTTGTGACACAGTGTTCGCTATCTGTGCACGAGATACGCCTGACGTTATATTTATACGTTCCAGGTTTGCCCAGGAGCTGTCAGATGTCATCTTCTGCATGTATGAGGTCGACCCAGGCTGTAGCATCGATGCGAAAGCTAAAGCACCCCATCCTTTGGTAGACCAGATGCAGAAAAGTAGGGATGTTTGGCGCATAACAGCTGTGCAGTATGTGAGCGCCAGAAGGGAATAATCCTGGCTAAGCTCAGAAGGCATAGGAGCCTTATGGTAGAGGGATATAGCTTGTGATAGCTGCTCGTATACCTCGGCCCATGGTTCCTTAACAGCACTATTGCTTACAGAGGATTGCTGAATACGATTTCACGATTTCAGCGCCGTTCATCAAGAGCGTTCGGTGACTTACCAGGCCCTGGCCAGACGACCACGCATCTAGTACAGAAATGGTAGCCATCCCTTCTAAAGCAGACGCATGCCATGCAGGGTCTTGTGCAGTCTTGAATAGCACGATAGCTTCCCCGTACCTGAGGCGAATCAATCGCGATGAACGGGGGAAATGGATAGAGGGTACAAACCACACCGCTGCCTCTTCGGTCCTACCAGCCAACAGAAATAGATCACCAAGAACTTTGTAGAGTCTACCATGTGACGAAACCGCACCGATTGCATTGGTACGCTTCTTTACCACTGAAGAACCAAGTGTAGACTGCCGCTGGGTAAGGGATGTCATAGGTCCAGCCGTCGAGCTACGCTTAATCATACTCGGCGCTGAGAGACCTGATAAATCGAGTTCAGGTTGGCTTGAGTACGTGGGATTGGATTGGAATCCAGCGTTTCCAGAAGAACTGAGATAAAGGGGCATCTCAGAGGGGGAAGGCAATGTCGGGAAAAGAGTAGAATTCAAATACTCATTGCCTATGGGATTCTCCAAAATTTGATACTGCAAAATCCGTTAGTAGTGGCCTCGAGACATGACACCAAAGAATTATTCGTACCACACGACCAAATTCAGCGAGGATCTGAGAGCACAAATCAGCTAGAAGAGTGCCAATATACAATTTTTTATTCCCCATCATGCTCGGAATGGAAACAATCCCATGTAATGTATCTCTGAGACCGGCATTCCCAGCACTTTCTTCGTCCTCGAAAGCAAAACAGACTTTCGCCAGGGGAAATGTCGAGCTATCCTGAGAGATGTCGAGCGCGGCATTCTCGAATTGCTCAAGAGCAGAAGTAAGGGAATATGAGGAAGAGCACGCAGCAATACCAATTATGCCCAGCGTGAAGTGAGAAGGCCGGAACAGAGATAGCGGCAGGTGGGAAGGGGGAGTGGGATGGGATGGGTAACTAAGATATAGATGACCACCTGAAAGTGGGTTTGGCATGAAACGGGCTGACCAGGATCGATGAATTACTCTCGTGTATACAAAAGAGGGTTGGCATACCTCTCTCATCCTTCATACCAGAAGGTATGTCACCTAAGCGGATTGAATCAAATGTCCTAATCTCCGCCGCATACTTCTCAAAGGTAGCACGGGGAATTGGGCCTACTGGGAGGACAAGGATTTGGATATGCGCAAGCGCTGCGAAGGCATTGGATGTCATGGAATGCCTTGAGCTGTACGTTGTAAGCTCAAATCATCAAACTTGAATACGAAAAAGTCGGGTCCTCTTTAGAAACTGTTTGAAAGCCTTGAAATGAGTAACATGATTATTATGATTTTGAGTCGAGTAGTACGCACTTGTTGCGTTCTTCCGGTTTACCTCGAACAATTAGACCAACTTTGGCCCAACACGCCTGCTCAACTCTTTCCACCTCAAAATTCACTTTTAACTCCCAAGTTGCTTTGACAAACGTTGCGATGGTGAGCAGCCAATCTATGGAATGTTAAAAGGTTGACTGATGGGAGTAATTGTCCAGGGTGTGAGTGACAAAGTTTTGGGAGGGTTGATGTTGCTGGTTGCTGCTTTCGTGTTTACCTACTACACGACATGGGCAATCTTACTCGTCAGTTCAACAGGCTTGCATTTTTAGTGCGATATAGTTGACAGCTGCTTGCCCATTTTCAGCCCTTCTTCGACTCGTCCAGCCCTATACACGACTATTTTCCCGCACGCGAATGGGCAGTACGGCTCCCTGCATTTCTACTCGTGGTCGGACTTTCGGGTATCGGTTTCTTCGTTGGCTTCACAATCATGAGGGAGAATAGAAAGAAAGCACAAAAAGCGAAACTTAGGGCAGCCTGACTGCTAAGGCAGGTTCATATTCCGCCACCTCTCTTAAAACTCATTGCCAATTTCCGCGTCGCTAAAGTTTCATGCAAATCGAAGTTGTATGGGGCTATGTAGGAATCCGCACGTTTCTACGTTCCATAGGTCGCTGCATACTTTCCAGTTCTCGCAGCTTTTCCGCATTCTCAATATCCTTCTTTACTTGAGTAATAATTGTGCTCGGCAACAGTTCGGGCAAAAACTCTCCGCTTAGAGCACGGGACAACTAAGTACAGGATAACATGAGTGGGGTTCAACGTTCAACGACAGCAACAAAAGAACACACCTTGCTAAGTGAAGAGTTTCGTCTCTCAGAGTTACATAGACGACTTAGTATTGCTGCATGTGGTATGGTGTCCAACCCCACAGGTGAGCGTGATTGAAGTACGAAAAGGAATAAGCCTGCTACGGAAGACCATATTGTCATCGCCAGGGGCTAATGGTGTGTCAGCACGAGACTGTATTAAACCGAGGTCGAACGCCTACCGATAGATCTTCCGGCATACCGTCGGTGTTAAAGAGGTTCACTAGTACTTCCAATGGAGGCCAGAGCTCGTTCCAAATCAATTTGACGTCCAATGGTGCTTGTGTCGGGTTGATGAGTGACATCTGTGTCAGTAATAACCATAACTTGATAGCTATGAATGCGTGTTCTATATCTGCCACAGCGGATTCGGAAGGTGTCGTGCCTCCATGCACATACGCGCCCAAGCATTTGTAATATGCCGACGCGAAGACATTAAAATGTGGTGACAGTATCCGGAAATGTGTGTCGGTAGACTCGCTGAGCACTCCCAGTAGCAGAATATTCCATGCGCGGATAATTGTGCCAGCTTGTGTGAATTTCTAACGAAGTTTGATTAGTTTTTGAATCTCGATGTTCATCATTATTCGTACCTCAGGCTTTTCGACAATCATCATCTCTGAAAACAAAGTGTGTCCAACATCTATAGCATGGAAGACCAATCGTGAAACGGCAATCGAAGCAGATAACTCCGCGCTTGACTCCGAAGTCATCCAGACATGACTGTGTAAAAAGTAAAGCCCACTGCAAGCCACTTGTCGTAATCCATCGGGGCTCGAGTACGTTTGGACATCAGTGCAGAGGATCGTCTACAGCAATGTTCAGATTATCGAGTACCATTTGTCGATAGAAAATACCTGCCTCTACGATGGCATTCAAAGTCGACGGGGTGACTCGTGCTCTGGCTCGGAAGACATCCTCCAGCACTTCTAACAAGATTTCTGCGACACGGTTGGCGTTAGATGGTACTGAACCCTGTATGGGACTGAGAGTGGTGACAGCGCGCAACGCTCGAATTAGACTCTGCTTTTCTACATTTGACCTTGACATTGTGACCCTCAGCACCATTTCTGTACACTCCAGGAGGTCCTAGTGGGGTGCAAAACACGGTTATTGATGTCTTTTGAGGGGAACACTATGTTTACCTGGGCATGGGTTTGGTTATGCTGCAAAAGGGTCGCAGAGATATACAGAAGCAGATTGGAGTCAAACCCAGTATAGTTTCCCAAAGCAGACGCTCGACGTGCCGTGACGACAAGCCAGTTTATAAGGTCTGTTAATTGAATTCAGACGTGTGCTAAAAGTGGGGAGATATTTCTCGCCTTTGATCAACCCTGCGCTGAGCGCTTCAAAGTAAATAGACTCTGTGTATTCCTTCACGTTTAGAGCAATATTGTGGTTGATCTTCCAATCTGTGTCGGGGGGTTGCGTTACGACGCTCCGGAGAAGAACTTCCCGTAGACTGTCCTGTGGAAAGGATACCCTGCGGGATTGATCTTCAACGATGGATTTTATTACAGAAATAAAATCTGGGCTGAGCGGACGCTTTGATGGGCGCCGGTCAGTCTGAGGTAGCCGACTATAGTAATTGATTATGCGACATACTTTGCAGAGACTACAGAATAGTCCACTGGGTGCCAATCTATGACAGGGCGTTTCAATAGATAGATAGTGAGCAACGAAAAGTACCTTACGTGACTAGTGTGTTCTCGATAAACGATTTCGCTTGAGTGACTAGCATATCTTCGGCGTTATGTTTCAGCAAGGCAATCAACGCAGCTGCACGTTCGACTGATTCACTATAGGTAGGAAGCTTTTGATTAGGTCTCGACACAGTCGAAAGGTTTAGCACTCACGTCACCAGTGCGCCGGATATGGCAGAACCCCTCTTGATATATATCTCTATCACAGATAGTGCCACTTGACGCAAGTCGTAACTCAAGTCAACCAATAGAAGGTCTAAAGTTCTCTTCAGCGCCTTGCAAAGCATGACATCAAGATGTCGGAGCGCGGGGCTATTGAAGTCATGCTTATAGATAATGGCCATTAGTGCCTCCAGCAAGCTCTTCAAGGTAAGAGCTGGGAGCTTCAGTAGTTCGTCCACGGAGGAGAAAGCGCCCAGTACAACATCTATCCAAATAGAACCGATAAGAACGCGACAAGGTCTGTCATCATCGGTAAAGGGACTGTTCATAAGAGAAGGTGGCAAGTCGAATCGATGAGGGGCATCGAGAATGCGTGCAAATTCGTTCACACATGATAAAGACTGTTGTGGGATTGCATTGAAGCCATCCAAGTGGATTGAGAATGCTCGTCCATTGAGCGCAGAGACCATCCGCGCCCCGCTGAAGCCAACCATCTTCGCCAGATAAAGTTTAAATTTCAGACATGATATCAGGTCAATCTCGCCTCCATTTTTCATCATGCGCAGACCAAGCAGCGCGATCGATGTCTTTTCGAGGGGTCAAAACGGGACAATTTGTTCATGCCGTAGTCGTTCGCACCTGAATAGAGTGAATATCTGGGTGTAAATCTCGAGGTTGGGCATTGTTTTCAGTGTTCAACCCGTACATTTCCTGTCGATATGATTAGTCTAATGTTCAATTCATCGATGTAAAATTTAACGAGCAAGGTGAGCAGCGGCGGGGCCATCGTCTTCATTTCCATTGGTTTCCATATAGTCGTACTCGAGCAGCGTCTCGATGATCGTGCTCCACGAGAGAACTAAGGCATGTTTAACCTCGATATTAGTTGAAAATACTATGTAGAAATGTTACCTCTCCACGTTGGGAAATGCGACTGGAGCTGAAGGAGAAAGGAGACCAGCCTCAAACGTTCCGATACAGATAGAGAGGGGAAGGCGTCATTCCAGCATAATGCAATGGCATCCAAATGGGCTGGGAGCAGCGTCTGCAACCAGGTGTCAACTGCCGTCCTGATTTCCTCCTATTGGCGACAAATGCATCAGTCAGATGTCAACAAAATGAATTACCGTCGGCATACCTTCTCATCGGCCCAGAGCGGCTCAAAGGCGTAATAGAAGAGGTCAATAACGCTATGTTTCCATGACCTGTTTTCGATCACAAAGTCAGGACTGGTAATGTCTAATGACATGCGAAAGAGTCTGTCCAGGGCGAGAAGTCTTGCCAAACACTTCAATAACATTTCAAAGAGATCAGGAACGTAATACCTGATGTCCCATGCTACTGTTGGCCCATTCATCAAGGACAGGAATTCACGAAATGACTGTCGGTCTACAATCAGTATTCTGAGGAATAGGGCGGTCCTAATGTTTGCGATCTCGTGGTGTTGAACTCCGTAAAAATGCCAGATACTGTGGCAAAGGGAATTTATCGGCTCGATCAGGAACTCATGAGATGATAGTTACATACCAGTGATACAGAGTGTTTCCATTGCGCAACATGAAGTTATCGACCTCATAATCCTGAACAAAAGATGCATGCATGACGAAAGAATGCAAGAATTTTGCTACAAGGCAGATGATCTGTTCCATGCCGGTGGCAACGAGAGTGCTGAGAACGAGCATCAGTTCACCATCGATGATAATGGGATCAGTAGCACGAGCGACGCGAGTGTTTTGCTTTCCCCTAGTGCTCGGTTAGGTTGCCACCATGAGCCGAAAATCATCTAACTTACCTTGAAGAAATATTTTCGATGTCTTCGTCTAAAATCATTCCATTTGAAGTCAGCACGGCGTGATCGCATCCGTAAAGTAACAAGCAAGTAGCCAGGGATTGCCTGATGAAACTCAATGCGCTTTTGGGCGTACTATCAGTTATGAGGCTGCAGGACAATATTCGAAAACTCCACCATGAAGCATTGTCGCCCAAGGATCGAAGGGCATTTTCGATAGCGGGCTGTAGATCCGCGAACATAGTTGAGACCGTTTTCTGTAGATCTTGTCGGCCCATCGACCTCTTCCACGCGGATAGTAGGGTAACTCCAGCGAAAACTAAGCCCTGTTCCAATGTCACAAGACCTCTCCGCGATAGTTCGCTGTACTCGGCAAGTACTGGCACGTTAATGTCGACCCCAGAACGAGCAAATAATCTCAACCAGCGAAGAGTGTTCAAAAGCCCGTTTTGCTTCGCAGCCCGTCGAACCATGCCCCATGGATCAGATAACGCCAATACGTGCCCATCAACTTGCGCAACTATTTGGTCCACAAATGTGGTATGGCGAGGTGCGTTTTCGGCTACATCTTGATTGAAGAGACGTTGAAGGCTTGAAAAAGACTGAAATCAATGAGTATCAGTCGTGAATGACATGTATCACACGTCGTACTGCTCTATCAAGAACCTCGGGTTTGAGTGTCTGAAGCCACATAAGAAATAGGTCATCAAGCGCTGTAAAGTCGACTGAAGCTTGACACAGTCTGATTATAAACTGCAGCGACCTTTCCGCAGTCGACGACGGCTGTTCGGGCCTCCGAATCAGTCTGCGAGATAAAAATTCATTGAAGTGACACGAACTTCATGCCCATCCGACGTTTCCAGGCAAGAGCTTTCGAGACAGCCGGCAATATCCTGAATAATATCAAATAATAATCGAGCATACGCAATAACATCTTGATCATGTAGTGCTAAAAGCCATCGAGCGGCGTATCTTGACAGCAGAGAACGCCTGGCTGCGACATAGCCTCCACCATTATTAGCGGAACTAGTTTGTGCACGACGCGCATCGCGAGGCATTGGCCACATGGGAGTATCAGATGCACTCCGAATGCCTGGAAGATCCATCCCACTTGGGATGAAGTCGCGGAGAATCTTTTCCAAACTGGTATTCTGCAAAACAAAGTCAAGGACATGTACATAACTCTTCATCGAACAAACGTACCTCAGCAAAGATCCAGGATAGTATTGCGTGAGATAATCTGCGTAGGGCATATTCCGATGCCAGCCCATTGGGCCAGAAACGCCTTACCAACAGCAGGAAGCCGCATTCATTGACTGAAAGGTCCAAATCTGATAAGCAAGCCTCAATAGCTGACACCAGTGTCTCGACACCAGCAGACAAGTCAAGGCCGAGAGGAAGTGGGAAGTGACAGAGTTGGCTTGACTGTGCAGGGTGGGGTAGTTCACATGCAGGGAAATCTGCACATGTGAAGAAGCCAAGTTTGTGCAAATGAGACAGGCAATGACGTGCAGGGCCCTCGGACAACACATTGAACTCGTACCCCAGGGAATCACGGAGATGTCCCAGAGTGATGACTTCGAATGGATGACGTGCTGCATCATTCCCATCCTGAGTCACCACATTTTCGGCAAATACACGGAGGTTTGCTGAAGCATCAGATGGTGGATTTTGGACACCAAAGTATGACTTGACGGTGGAAGAAATATAACCTAAAGTTGACCAATCAAACATAATCGCCAAAGAGGATGAATTGTATCGGTTTGCTTCCAGGTACTCTTCCAGAGCCGAGGAGACGGGGAGTTTTCCAGAGGATAGGTAAGCTTCATATAGCTCAACCAGATATTGCAGTTCAAATGCTTCAGCTTTATCTTTATCTCCATGACCTTCTGGCGCTAGGGCAAATGAACCGAGAGCAAGTCCATTGTTATAGATTTGCAACTGTGTCCAGAGCACAGCAAATGACACAGAAATCTCTTCGAAACTCCGCTTTCCTAGATCCTCGGAGGAAAGGAAAACATCGCCATAGTAATCGGCAAACGTCTGACTGATGTTGTCCAACGACGCCACCATATGACTGGAGGTGATGTCTACAGTTCCACAAATCGCGAATGGTTGATCGAGGCACGTGAGATGAATAAAAACCTTGCATGCCGTGCAGTGGAACGTCTGACAACCCCATATTGGCCGACAACAATGAAAACAGATAGGCAGTGTGAACAGGTTGACAAGTCTGAAATCGTGTTGAGCTCGTTTAACATTAATGTGGTGGGCGCGCTGCTTAGACTGAGGGATGAGACAAAAACGGTGAACTGCCAATTTCTGTGTTCCTGAAGAGGAATCCATGGCATACTGATGAACAACAGTGCCTTCTGGGTAGTCGTAGCAGTCGAAGTGCACGGCGCACATACATCCACAACAGAGCAGTCCGAACCCAGCGATGGGGGAGGCGCATGACTGACAAGAGTTTAACGAGAATTTATCAAAAGTCGGTGCCCGCTGTAACTGCTGGAATCGCCATGGTACAAAATCGTGAGCACAAAAAGCGCCTGGATCTAATGCGGGGTCGGGCATATTTTCTGTCCAAATTTGCTCCTCTTGACCAAGGACAGGCAGGGCCTTGCTGATGACGACATGACCAAGTGCCTGTGGCCAAAAAGTTGCCAGCAAGCAAAGAGCGGGGCGGCGGCTTTGAGGTACATGATATGCTACCACTTCCAATACATCCAAATATGAGTCTGGCTTGGAGCTGACTATCATATCAAGCAGTCGACATAGACTGTATGTGGGGGGTAACGAAGTGATATTGACGTTTTCTAGAATGGCGGCCAAGAGCGGCGTAGTGATAGAGGCCAAGTAATAGACAGGTAAAGGTTGAAGAGGTGCATCTGTGGCTTGGATCCGAGGACTCATAGAAGTAGAGGACGTCCAAGGCTGCCATGAAGCTGTCTGGAGAGATGTACTCTCCTCGTTGTCAAGAGTCATTTCAACTTGAATCGAAACAGTATTGGCCTGGCCATGACCAGCGAATTCATCTTTTGCCCCGTAGTGAATTTCCCATCACAAGAATACGTCTGAAAACGTACCACGAGTAGGAACTCCCCTAATCCTATTTAGATCCTCGAACACTCCCGTGAGTATCACATTGTTGAAAAAACCCAACAAACGCGTGTGCATCTCACTTCGAAATGTTCCAAAAGCAGGAAGAACCGCGAAGGCGATACGGCAGATTATCGATGGTTGGTTACGATGAACATGTGCCAGAAACTGGGCGATGTCAAGGCACACTGATTGCAACGCGTTTGGTGGCTTGGATGGTCTGGGAGATGAGATTTGAAAGCGACAGTCTTCTGAAATAACCGAAGAAAGGATGGAAATGCACAACGATAGAAGCGAAGCAGCCTGTAAATGCCCTTTTGCGGAGGGTGAAGGGGACCTCGAGCGCCTTCCACTGATGCTACTCCTTCGCATGGAGCTGCGAATGCTGAATGGCGACGGTTTAGTGAATTGTTCTCGAAAGGTATCCGCACTCGGGCCAGAATCTCTATGCGAGTTTTAGCAAGGATACAAAGAGCTAGAACAGAGACTACATACCCTTGCGCGAATACCTGCCAGCCCTGCGAAGCCGAAAATAGTAAGACCTCTTTCAATTGGACCATGAGGTCAAAGGTAATTTCAGAAGAGAAAACAATAATGTCGCTCCCGTCATCGTCACTCTCTTCCTTGACAGATTGCGAAATGGGGACTGAGGCGCTGCGTTTGTGTGACTTCTGTTTAACTACATTGCGTACAGCTCCAATTATTTGTCCCAACCCTGCCCCGGTCGTTGGAGTGGCATGAACATTTAGCGCGTCAAAGATCGGGGGAGGACGCGTCCTAGTCGAAAGCTGGTTGAGAAGTAATGAGACCAGCTTTCTCGACTCGTCTCTGGCATGTTCTGTTGAATCACGTTGTGACAGTGCCATCTTGGCTAGTTGGGGAGAATATTTGTCTACATTAGGGGAAAGTGGAATATAAAAAGACGGAGAAGGAGTAAGAGCAGCACTATTTATCGCGCCTGAGGCTGGAGAGCCATCGTGACTGGGCTTCGTATGTGGTGGAGGAGTGAGAGATGCAGTATCAACACGAAGCAATGGTGTAGAGGGTTTTACCGACCTTCGAGTCGGGGTATCGGTGGCCATTCAAGTTGATGCTTGGCAATTTGGCGGAAGTCGAGCGCTGAGGGGTAGTAACAGTTGAATGATACAAGTATTATACTAATGATTTACTTTGATTAGTCAGGAAACAATTGTTTGAACGATTCCACAGTCCACTGCACGCGCTCTGTTTGTAGATATTCAATGCCATCAAAAACTAGCAAGTCGCTATCTCCCAAGAAGATGAAACAGAAAACTTTAACTGGGTTTCTGGCTTCTTCTCCACCTCCAAGCTCGCCCCCGTCACCTGTGAAGACGAGACAGGCGAGGCGGAGGCACAAGATTACCGCTATTGATTCGGACGAAAGTGAAGATGTGGAACAGGATAGTGATGTCGACATGATCAAATTTGAACCTGAAGTCATCGATGTCAGCGACGAAGACGATTCTCCACGTCGACCGACTCGGGGTGCCGCAAGGCGCAAGAGATCCTATGCTGAAATAGACGATCTCCAAGGTGCCGCAGAAAGTGATGGTTCGCTGGAGGACTCTATTGGCATACCCATGCAATGGAAAGGGGTTAGGAAGGGGAAACGGCGAGCAATAGCAGATTCCGACGACGAGTCTCAAACTCGCAGACGAAAGTTTGTTATGGGTGCCAGGCCCCCAAGTCCCGAAGAAAGCGTAATAGATGAGGTCGATGAGAATCGTAAGCTCGATCTACTTTTTTCCTCGCGGTGCTACATCTACTACCAGACATTATCGAATCGCGTTTTCGGGCTCGCGACAAGAAGACGATATTTCAAAAAAATCTAGAAAAGTTGAAGAGTGGGTTGATAATGAAGTGTGAAATTCCATCTCATTGAATCTTTTGCAAGATCTCAAGGGCAAGAAACGCTCAGAGGTCAACCTCGAGTCCTCGGACTCGGACACGGAACAGTCAGGAAGCTCTGTGGTACGACCCTTCAAGGGTGCGCGACCAGATCGCGGTGAAGGATCAGAGTCCCCTAGCGGGGAAGATGATGATGATGATGATGATAACTTTATTATTGAGGATGACGAACAAGGTGGTTCGACTATGCGACTACCCGTCGCTTTTAGCATGAATACTCATCAAGATCTCGCCCATCAATTCAAAATCGTCTTCCAGTTATTTGTTCACATGGCTGTTCGTCCTACTGCCGAAAGACGCCCATTCATGAAGAAGATGCTAGAAGGTCTGTCTGTCCATTGTCATTCGCAGATGGCGCTGATTTGGATTTAGAGGAGGAATATTTCTCTGTCCCACTTCAGGTGATACGACGGAAAATGTCTGGGATGAAGGATTCACTGGTCACGTCCTCGGTCTGGAGACCTGATTTCAAGAAACCGCTTGAAAAATATCCTGAATTCCAATTAGTAAGGATGCAATTCAGCGTTCCTCGGTGTGATGCTTGCCATTTGGGTGGAAGAGTATCCACGTTGCTTGGCCGAGTGAGCGGCAAGTCATACGACAAGTATGATTTTGAGGCATGTCCTAGCTCATCTGTAACTCCTGTTCCAGCGACTAATTTTAAATAGTCTGAATCAGAGGACGAGTCATCAGGGTCATCAGAGACTGACGGTGACGATGATGACCATGAATCTTCTGTAAAGGAGTTTCATCTTGGCCGCTTCTGCGCCGCTCGGACACAAGTTTTCCACGAGTTCAGTCATTGGGAGGTAAGTAATGTCTGGTCACCGCGTTCGTTGCTCAATGCCTTTAAAATCAGTACCACTTGTATAAATCTTTGTTACAGGAGATCGATTGTGTTCTCGACGATAATCGCGGGTTTGTCCGAATCGCTTTTGCAGGGGGCACTCAGCCTCCCAAAGATATGCGAGATGCAGATAAAGTCATGGACTGGCTCGATCAGCGTGGTTTAGTTGATTTTCAGTGGCAGAAAATTCGCCACTTGATGGACAAAGCAAGAAATTTAGAAATTGGCGCGAAGAGGGGTGATCTTGACGAGTTGGATATTTAACCTTATCACTCTTGATTATTTTCTCCTTCATATTGTAATTGTACGAAGGACTTGTCATTTTCTTTCAATATGAGTGCTCGACGTTGTCTTGGACCCTACTGCCGAAGATGTGATTAGGGGGCATGCACAAAAGAGGAATGCAAACCCACGAGCTTTCTTTGTGAATAAACACGTTCATGTCGTACTCACATTATCAGCCAGGGCAGCATCCGGCGGGGACAACATATCCTTATTATCACACAGGTGCGCCAGGCGCATATGCTCATCCTCAGACTCCCGGTTATCCAGCCTACCAAGGCTACGCCACGGGTGTCACTGGTTATGGTGCATGGCCATATCCATACACCTACATCCAACAGCAGCCTGTCCAAGCTTCTCAACAGGTAACTCGCCCCGCTATACAGACCACAGTACCGCCTGCGACAACATCTACTCCTACTCCAACCGTCGCTACCCCGAAAACAACCACATTTACGTCTTATACCCCGACCTATGTTCGAGAAACTGTACCTGCCACTACAGGCGGAGGTGCTGGGCGCGGTAGAAAACAAGCAAACTTCAAGGGCCTTTTCTCCAAAGAACGTGTGTTCTGTTATTTCTTTTTTTTGCAAGCTCTTCAGCCAGATCTCTGCAGTGAAAAACCTGATGTATGGTTTTGGTGATGATCGTAATCCCGCCAACGACACAGTAAATGTGATGGAAGAGATACTCGTTGAGTTCATTGCAGATGTTGTACGTGTCTAAATTTCTGGGCATCGCGCTACAGAGACGTATAGGTGACGAAACTGAAATAAAACATTTCTTCGGGCGTAGTGTCAAACCGCTGGTGGTCCGCAACGCAAAACCCGACTATCTATCGAAGACATTCGTCGAGCATTATCCAGGCTTCCAGATGCCAAGAAGCTGGCTCGTATGGAGGAGCTACTGTTCATGCAGGAGGACATTAAGCGTGCTCGGGCTCAGTTCGAGGAATCTGACCTCACGCAGTCGAAGGAGTACTAGGAGAATCACTTTTCTCATTTCTTACATCACTGTACCATATCTTAATACCATGACATTACAGAGCCATTCACCGATGGCACAGTCCCAGCTCACTCTCTCGCATGGGGGAAGAAAGCCACCAAGGCAATGAAGTGATGAGATTTCGCAATTCAGTCCGCTCGTTGCGAAATGGAAACTGGAGCAAGAATTCCAAATAACCTGGGTTACTCTTCCATATCATCCGCCTCTTCGCCAATTGTTTGTTCTTCGGCGTTTTCGTCTCGTCGGGCCGCACGGCCTTGCACTCCTAAGATGGCCAGTGAGAAAAAAAAATCGCCCATAATAATAATTTTGCTTACCCCCACTTTGTGCCAACGGCTTCGCATGTTGTTGGAGCCACTCTTCTGATTCCCAGACTGTTGGAATGAGGGATTAAGAATGGGTTGCGAAAACTGAAGGAATGGCGACATACTAGCTCTATTCCCATCTGGAGGTTGCAAGCCCTTCATAGCCTTGGCTTGATTAACTTTCAGCACTCTACCTCTCAACTCGTTGAGATCCATGTTGTCGATTGCGTCCTGAGCATCTACAGGTGAGGAGTATGTCACGAATGCGAAACCACGATGTTTAAATTCTATAAGGGATTAGAATATAGAAACTGATTGTACTTGTCCGCTCACCTGTTGGCTGTGATGGGTTGGCTGGTGCTTGAGGTAGCTGTACTTCAATGATGTCGCCTGTGGTCTCGACGTCAAGTGTGAAGTCGCCATGAATAATAACGAACACCTACCGAAAGCCGCAAAATGTTCGCAGATTACCGTCTCGTCGACATCATCCCCGATACCACCGATGAAGATAGTCTTCTTACCCTTGGTACCTTCTTCCATCGACTACATATACTTAGTCGCGTTGCGACTAAATTAATGGGAGGATGTGTTCATGTGTTGAGTCAGCAGCTTCACAATTCAATAGAAGTAAACAATTCGAACTTCTCATGCATAAACTTGAATCCTTTCATTACACATACCTCGAGTTCAAACACCGTCAAGAACCAGACAACTAGTACCGTAATCCCGGGCATATCAGTATCTCACTCCTGTCTTCCTGACAATCTAAATCCACTGCTAGCACTCTGTATCATACATCTCCTTTGGTAAAGCAAGCACTCGCAGTGGGCCTAATGGGCTTCACATGAATCGCTATTGACAAGAAGGTAAATGCAATCGGGAACGATAGGTTGTACTACGAAGCCAAAAGAGTTTTGATATGCAGCTCGACTTGTTTTAGGATAAAATGAGTTACCGACAGCGTCTGGACGGATTAATCCTCGGCGCCCGGTACATCTCAGGGGTGGAGTGGAAAAGATCGAGGGAAGTTGTGAGAACGTGTCACTTGAGCGGGTCGATCTGCTCGGCGCACATCACCCACTTGGCATATGGCCTTGTTTTGGACTTGGCTTTGACAAATGTCGTGCAGACTCTGCCGGATGACCAGCAAAACAACTGATGGAGAATGAAGATCGAATTTACATCGCTGACGCTAAGCTACGCCGCTGTAAGCATGTTGCTTACTTGAGTTCTCATAATCAGTGCAGTGATACTGAATGATATCTTTCAGTATTACTAATTTTTGGTGTAATATTGGTTAAGTGGACGATGTTACAGCCGCCAATGAAAGCTAGATAGTCTTAGATAAGGAATGCATACCTCCCGTATATGTCTGTCTAGGAGTCCAAGACGGCAGACCTAACCACCTCTTCGTAGTACAAACTTCAAAGCTTAAAAATACAGGCGATACTCCTTTGATAATGCTTTGCAAACTGCTTATCACTGCTATCAGCTGTGATCTCTGGCGATAAAAGCTCACGCATGGATCCGTTCACGTCGCCAATTTACGACACGAGTGTACACGTTGCCACAGAGCTACGAGGAGAAAAGACTGCCTAAATGGACACGGCTATGATTTGGTTTCTGACACTCGGGGTTCTTTGTAGACTATGCTAATATATAATAGACGCGGTGGACGAATTGGTGACGATAAGTCTCACATTCTCTGCTAGCCTGAGAAGATATATCCACAATTTATCTGCTTGTGCAGCCTTATTCACTTCTGCCATCACCACTCTGCCCTGAGCCTTGCCTCGGTTTGGCAGCCCTTTCTTTCCGCTTATTTCTCTTAGGCTGCCTCCATTCCTTTCCCGATGGATCCTTTTCCCTGAAATACCACTCGACATGACGTTCCGTCACACATTCTCCCTTGAATTCCCGAGTCATTCGTTGCATGCGTTGACCAAGTCTTCGCTGTAGGTCTTCGCTACGATTTCAACATCTAGTTTCCTACATCTATTCATGACATCGTCCACTGAATGGGATCTCGAGTCTCTTGCGTCCTCCTCATCTACATCTTCCTTTGATGAAGACGAAGTCAATGCACGTGTTTCGCCTGACTGGGCAAAATACAGCTGTCCGATCGAATGCAGGGGCTTCCGGCTGGACACTGTTCGTGATGTAAAAGAATATTACCAGCGCCATTACAGCAATATCGACGGACGAGAGCTGCACGCATATTATCTGTCTGGTTATCGCCGAACCTTGGCGAGGAGTGACGAAGATGCTCTTTGCAAAGACGCTGGTCTTGTGAGTTATATTAGCTGTCAGCTGCTGTACGAGATGTCACTGACCATCCTAGCGAGACAACCTGTTTAGAGCCACCCGTGGTCAAGATGGGTTGAAAGTAATGATTAAGGCAGTTCATCGGGACAGCAGGGAGCTCGATATCGTCCGATACCTATCCGCGCCAGCTCAACGGCGGGATCCCACGAACCACTGTATACGTGAGCTTCCCAAATAGATCGTCATGTAAACTGAATTGAGAAGGAATATAGCTATCCTTGATCTGATCGATACACATGATGACATATGTTTCATTGTTATGGAGGAATGGTCTCGAAATATGTTTCCAGAAACTCCAGTTACTTTAGGCTATCTCCTGACAGGCTTGCATCATTGCATAGAGGTACGGAGAAGATTTTCCGAGTCTGTACACTACATTAATGGCTTCCCTTCAGCATATCGCATTCATGCATCGACATCACATCGCGCACTTGGACATCTCGCTGTACAACTTCCTTACAGATTATAATGGTCGTTATGCTTGCATAGATTACGAGCTCAGCCGCCGAATAGAAAAGACACCTACTTCACGGATAGTATGCATTCGAGGCACGGAAATGCCGCCAGAAGTCGAACGTGGTCGACCAAGTAATCCGTTTATGGTCGATGTATGGGCGTTAGGGATTTTGATTCTCAGAGCGTGCAAGGTTTGTAAACTGCTTTAACGCGAAGTTGGAACTGATGCAACTAAAATAGCTTGCCGGGATTCATGTTCCCGAACTCATGCATTTAGCCAAATCAATGCTTAATGAAAACCCAGATAAGCGGCCACCAGCCGTCACAGTGCTGAAGGAATTCCGTCGAATAGTGGCAATGGCTGAGAAAAACACATAGCATTTGCCTCTAGCGTATTCTCTGGACATGCATTCCGAGTTGCCAAAAGTTATTCATCAGACTTTGGAATGAAAATCATCCGGGTACGTTGAGCGTCCAATGTGTACATGCTTGACGTCCGAGTGTCTTGGTGGTGTGGCATACCTGTCTTGAGTCACTTCTCTCCGGTCGACCACGCTTCGTTCCAACATACTTATCAGTGCTGCTCATGCTAGGCCATCTGTCAATTTTACAGGCACTGCATGTTTCGCTGCTAGTCCGTATCGTACACCGTCAAACGGCGCCAATGTCTGACAAACATAATTTTCCGGCTGCTCCCGCCCAACATTCACACATGGTTTGTGGCAGACAAATAGAGCCATGCCGCAGAGACCTACGGTCCCACGTGTTGCTCACATGATTCATCAAACGTCTGAGCA